>JAMSGM010000029.1:0-129856 GCA_030462875.1 Grigorovia humatica | reverse complement strand
ATTCATTCTGAAACAAATTGAAATTTATATATAAAGCAAACAGAAACGTTGTTTCTTTTACTTGTTTGTTATTTCTATTTTATATTTATTTTATATACATTTTATATAACCAGAGACAAAAATATAAATATATTTTTCTTTTAAAATTGGTCACTAAATTATGAATTCTACTAATTCTAATTTTAATAACAAACAAGTTCATGGAGCAACGGTGTCTGCTGACATTTATTCCAGGTAAGGGCTGCTGCTTCCGTTTTGTTAAATGCAAAGAGTGCTTCAAAATAGAGAAGAAAAAAAAACAAAAAAAAAAAATTAGATGGTGTTGGTGAACTAAGGAAAAGATTTGTTAAAAGACTTGTAACACTCAGATCTATATTACAAATAGCTCTTTCTATACTAATCTGCTCTAATGATATAATGAGTCAAAGTTTACTTACGAAAATAAGGTCTATCAAAACCATATTAGGTACTCCAAATTTAATTATGGAGAGACAAATTGAATTTGGTAACCTTTTGTTTGGTTTTGAACAAAGAAACAAGTATATGCTTAAAAATCCTCGTGGTGAACCTTTAGGATACTTGTTGGAAAGAGAGAGATCGTTATCACAAATAATTTTGAGACAAATTACCAAATTACATAGACCTTTCATTGTAGACATATTTGATAAAGATAATAATTACTTATTCAAGTTGCAAAGAAATTTCTCTTTTATAAATTCAAGATTGAATACTTGGAACGAAATAGATAATGAGAAAGATTATTTAGTGGGATCCAGTATACAAAAATGGCATCCTTGGAGACGTAGATATGAATTATTTTCCACAAATCAAAATAAAGGTTCTAATGAATTAATACAATTTGGTATGATTGATTCGCCATTTCTGTCATTTGATTTTCCGGTAAGGGATGAAGAAAACAAGATAATTGCTAGTGTTGAACGTAATTGGGTTGGTCTTGGCAGAGAAATGTTCACTGATACGGGTGTGTATGTTATAAGATTTGATTCACAAAGAAGCTTCAATAATGTTTACGACTCACATGAATTAAGTTCAAAAATATTAAATTTAAATCAAAGAGCAATTTTATTAAGTAATGCGGTTTCTATCGATTTTGATTACTTTTCGAGACATTCAAGAGACGTTTCCAACGGTGGATTCATCTCGATGTCTAATTATGAATAGTTCCCTCAAAGTTCAAGGTATCAACACATTAAGACAAACAATTGGAGATAGATCAAATCACCCAGTTAGAATAATCGAGCGTTTAGAATCGTTCACAATTGATAGTATAGGTTATTTTAATTTTTTTGATAAATACAGCAAATGTATATTCGTACATCCATATGACCATTAAATCAGTTCATGGTTGGCTAAACCCACTAAAACGTTTGATTAAAACATGATTTTTATTCTTTTTTTTTAGTGGATATTTTTAGTCAAACCGAGTAAAGAAAATTTGTATTTGTCATTTGGATCGTTTACATTATTCATATAGGATTTAATTCTTTCTAACACGACAGGTTGATTCAATAAGTCAATTTGATTATCGATCATGGAGTCATCCTTTCTGTTATCACCTAAGTATAGTGAATGTGGCGAATTCGATCTACCATCTAATTCCCATAATTTACCCTTATATGAAATGAAACTAATAAAGTGTAAATCAATCGTATCGTCTTCCGGTAAGGGATTTTCACTGGAGCCAGAACTTTCATGAAAGTCTTTATTATATTTTTTAGTAAACATGACGATAAATTTATCGATATCTGAAAATTTCGGATCCTCTTTCAAATAAGTGGCTAACAAAGAGTCCTTTTGCAAAAGATGTTGATTATTTACCAAAATATGTAAAAGTGCATACAACCCACAAGCGTTTTGGAAATTCTGTTTCAACCAAATTGGTGCTTCCTCACTGGGAGAAGATTTCTCCAAGTATAAATTTGGTCTTATATTCTGTATAGGAAACAATAAGATAATTGCCTCCACAGGTCGTGGAATAAACTGCATCATTTCAACATCATCTACAGAGTAAATGTCGATGAAAGTGTAATCGGGTGCTAGACCCAAATTCCAAGCGAATTTTTCAAACACTTCCGGATTAGATTCGAGTGGTATCACTGCAGTCAATTCTTTATTCATGCTTCCCTCACCGTATGGCAACACTTCAGTCGTTATGTAGCAGTCCCAAAGTTGTTTCGTCCCTTTGAGAAAAACGGAAATGCAGGGCTTCTGCAAACCCTATCCGCGCTTGCCGTGGTGTGGAAAACCCCAACCCTAACTCAAGTGAAAAAACCCCTATCTGAAAAAAATGGCTGTTTGCAAGTGATTCCATTCCCCTTTTGATCGACGGTGATGCCCTTACTCCTATTCCAGTCAGAACAGGGGATGATTAGTTGCGAATCATATAAAACGACGCGAGATTTCTAACTTGACTTGATAAATTCCAAGGCGTCAAAAGAACGTCAAAATTAGTCAACTGTTAACAGATACGGTAAAGTATTTGAATAAGGGGAGACTTAGAGGAACGACACAAAAAAAATAGATTCTTGTTGGTTTAAAGTTCTTAACTTTGATTAATTTTTCAGTTTAGCAACAATTTTTCTATCTATCTTTGGTGTATTAAATTGCAATATATCAGAAAAGTCAAGCAAAACCAGACGTTTTTAAACAAAAGAGCACTAAAATATGTCAACAGGAAAAAAGGAGTATCCGATGCCCAATTTTGTGGAGGCAAGGGCAGAGTTTATTCAAGTGATGGCTTCAGAAGAGCAACCTTCAGCAGATATCAATGAAGAATTCGAAGGGGATGATGACGATGGTGTTATTCAATTAGATACTAAAGAACCTACTTTTGAATATAAAGGTATCGAAACTGCACATACTTTTGAAAAAATGGAGCAGGCTAACCAATTGATTGGTGGTTCCAATATTGCCACAAAGAAGCAAGCTACCACTCATTATATTTCACTAGAAGATGAAGATGATGAAGATACAAGAGCAATGAAGAATTATAAAGGTTTTAACAAAGATCATAAAGTCTTTGCCTTTTCTTTACCTTTAGGTACTACAAATAATGAAAATGCCGATGTTTCACCCATCAATCAATTCAAAACAATGAAAACTAAACCTGGCACGATTAGTGAAATTAAAAGGAAAATGAAGAGAAGTGATTCAATTGATTCTTTAGAAGAGTTAATTGTTTATCAAGATGTTTCAGGTGCTTCTGGTAGTAGAAGTGAAGCCGTTAGAAAAGTTTTTGGTATGGATGATTTAAAACATACATTGAAGCAAGCAACTTTAGATGGAACAGAAACAACCAGTGATGGTTACCTTTGTACAAGATTAGATTCTGTATGGAATGAATTAGAAGGTGATGTTGTTATCATGGGTGGATATCGTGGTTCCAAATTGGTTTACACAAAGACAGGTGAAAAAATTTGGGTTCCAATTAAAGCAGGTTTTAATTTGACAAATGGCGATTTATACATTAGTCCTGATCCCGATGGTGAAAAAGAAACACAAAAGAAACTCCATTCAAGTGGTATGTTAACACATGTTGGGCCAGTGGATATTTCAAAAAAATTGATCAATAAAATTGCCTCTAACCCTAAGGTTAAAATCAGAGATTTTGGTTATGATTGGAGACTTTCATTAGCTATCAGTGCTGAAAAATTGAGAAAGTTTCTTGAAAATATTTATGATAAACAAAAAGAAAAGAAGGGTATCTATGTTATTGCTCATTCAATGGGTGGGTTAGTTGCTCACAAAGTTTTACAAGAGTATACGCATTTGATAAGAGGTTTAATCTATGTGGGTTCACCAAGTCAATGTCCTAATATTATAGGTCCATTCAGATTTGGTGATGAAATTCTTTACAATAAGACTTTGTTAAGTAAAGAAAATAATTTCTTTATGAGATCAAGTTTCCATTTCTTACCATTTGATGGTCGTTGTTTCATCGATAAGAACACGATGGAAAGATACGATATTGATTTCTTTGATCCTAAAGTTTGGAAAAAGCTGGGTCTGTCGCCTTTAGTCAGTGACAAAAGGAAAGCCATTATTGATAAAAGGGAAGCTGAAAGAAAAGCTGGTAAGAAAATTGCTAATCGTACAGGAAGTACTGCTTTCAAAACATTTAATAAGACCACTAAGACCTTTGTAAATAGCATTCCGTTGATTAAAAAAGTTACTGACACTAAAATAGCTTATAGAGAAGTGGAAATGACAAGCGATGATGAATTCAAAACGTCTTATGATGTCTGTGTAGATTATTTAGAGAAAACTTTGAAGTCCACTAGAGAATATTTAGAGAGTCTTGAATATAGACCTAATAAAGAATATCCACCTTTAGCTATTGTTTATGGGAATAAAGTTCCAACAATTCGTGGTTGTAAAGTAAATGGTATTGAAGGTATTAGAGATGGTCAATATGATGATTTCTATTATGGTCCAGGTGATGGTGTTGTTCATTACAAGTGGTTATTACCTGAGAGAAGAGGTTTCCCAGTTGTTGCTAAAATCGCTTCAGATACTGGTCATGTGTCATTAATGACAGATCTTAACGCCATAGCAAAGGCATTTATCTCAATTATTGAAACGGAAAAGGAAACCGAAAGAAGAAGAAAGAGTAAATTTATGTCTGGTGAATGATTGATCATATATTTTCATGATCCAAGATCAGAAGTATTATATTTTTTTTTCAATTCATTCAACATGGTTTTTATTCTTATTCAAAATTTTATATTACGGTCAGCAGAAGACACTTTTAATCACTCGTAGGTATGTATATATGTATCGGTTTATGTAATAGTATATATCAAAGTATCTAATTTTTAATTACCTCTAGTAAATTCCTGGTTTGGTTTTTTATAAGATTGCAAAGTCTTTGATCAGTATGATGAATATATTTTTGATGAAATTTCTTCAAGCTTCTTCTTCATAGTCTTCTGCTGCAAAAAAATGAACCTTAATCCAAAGACTGCAAGCACTGCATTGAATAACAACTTGCAACATACCATCCTGACGACCCTCACATTCAACACCGTAATCTTCTAATAAGTCATCAGTCAATTTGAACCCATCTTGATTATGACAACGCGGACAATTTCTCACATAATCTTCTGTAACTTCATCGAATGTGAAAGTATCTAATGAAAATTCATCAATTCCTTCACCGAATTTATAAAGACCGTTTTTCTTACCGTGTATAAGTAATTTATTTTGATATTCTGATCTCAGTTTAGGATCATTCAATACTCTATAAGCTTCTTTAATTTGATCGATCGTTACGGCAGCACTGTTAGAGCTATTTTTGCTTATGTTTGTTCCATTCGAATCAAATTGTTTATCTGGGTGCGTAGAAAGCAGTATCTTTTTATAGACTTGTTTTAATTCATCAGTAGTTACATCGGGTTTGACGTTCAGAATTTCGTAGTAAGTCTTTTGATTCTTCATCTTTTAAAATAGATAATGGTAATAAACCGCACAGGGCAACTATGGTGGGGCAAAAAGGGTTGTATTGTTAATGAAGAACCAACGCGATGAGCTCGTTTAAAAAACCATTTTTTCAATTTGATTTCGTGAAAAATAAAAGCTAAAAGAAAAAAAAAAAGTTATATCATAACTACATAACAGCCTGGACAAGAAAGATAACAAAAACAGTGTAACGAATAATAATATTATTGCTTAGAAAAGTTTATTTAGAAGACAAATGTCCTCGAGGAATCTTGCAGTAGGAACGAGTTCCCTTTCCCCTTGCCTATGGTGCATTTGTACATTCCCAGTCCGTTGGCTCATATGCTTCTGGATGATCTAGTCTTTTCATTTGATCATCGGTCAATTCAAAATCATAAACGTCCAGGTTTGATGCTAATCTGCTTATAGTTTTTGTTTTGGGTAATGGTATATACCCATGTTGCAAAGACCATCTAATCAATACTTGGCCAGTGTTTTTTTTCACTTCGTTTGCGATTTTCACTAGTTCTGGATCCTGTGTCTTATATCCATGTGTCAATGGTGCATAAGCTTCAACTAACAGACTTTCTTGTTTACAAAAATCTGCCAACTGTTGTCTCATGCACCAAGGTGAAATTTCAATCTGATTGACGACTGGCTTATATTTTAAACCATCCCATTCGAATAAATCTTTCAAATGCTGAATGCCAAAATTTGAAACACCAATACTTTTCACTAGACCTTCATCAACAGCTTCTTGCATAGCTTTCCAAGTTTCAATTCTAATTTTTTTACCACCAATTGGAGAGTGCATTAATAAAAGATCAATATAACCTAACTCACCTACACAATCAACACATTCTTGGATGGCAGTTTTTGCATTACGATAACCAAATTGGGAATTCCATAATTTTGTGGTGTAAAAAATGTCATCTCTTTTCACAGTTGGATTCTTTTGCAACCAATTAACGATACCTTGACTAACTTCTAGTTCATTTTCATAAAGCACTGCTGTGTCAAAATGTCTATAGCCTTCAGTTAAAGCATTTTCCACAATGTTAGTAGCCTGTGCTGGGGGTAAATTGTAAGTACCTAATGCAACAGTAGGAATCTTGTACCCAGATAATAACTTGTATGTCCTTGGGATCTCTTTTGACATGATTCTCAATTTAACAAGTGAGTTGTTGAATAAGTTGAAATTATGTTAAACTACGTGCAATTGAGATTCTACCAATGTGTTAAAAAGGGATTTAGTTTACCCTTTTTGTCTTGAACTGAAATGCTGAAAAAAGTGAACAATTTCTGTTTTCGATTTTTTTTCCCTTCAATGGTAGCTTTTTGATACTCTACAATTGCTTATCTTATTCCAAAACAGTCGTGTTTTAATGATGGAGTGACGCTGCGAGTTACCAAATTCATGGAAATTTTTGCTGTATCTTTCATGACGTTCATCTAGTGAACATGAAAGTTGATAACCACATTGTCGCTTAAAAGTACAATTCCGAGTAAACACTGAAAATGTTCTTGCATAATATTGCTGTAAAGGAATTCATTGACTACTGCTTAATTTAATACTCTTTTTACATACTTCTTGGATAAGAGAATGGCTTATTGTAGATAATCTCACTTTTGTACGGATTTGAAATGCTTTGAAATACGAATATTTATATATTTTATCCTAAATTAAACAATCGAGTCTCTTTATCAAATGTAAGATTTAAGATTAATTCGAATTTTTAGGCTTTGAGATATTGCTAGGACCACCAATGCCTAGATTCTCTAAATGCCGCCTAACAAATTCATAAACTGTAAATGTCACAGCTTGACCAGGTGCCACTCTCATTACCCTAGGTGTGATACCCTTATATAGAGCTTTGAAACCTTCTTCTTTGATCAGTTGTTTGCCAATAATGACAATTTGTGACCAATTTGAACTTTGTACTTTTTTATCAAGTTTAGTATTGGCACTTTTTTGTAATCTTGTCTTTATTGTGTCTAAAGGTGCATTAGAAAAAGGTCCAATTGCACCAGATATTAATCCGATACAAGATGTTTCCCAAGAAGGTAATGCTTCTTTATTGTGATAATTCTGTAAGAACTCTTTCAATTTAGAATAAACTGTAAAATTAGCACCTTGATTTGTAGCTTGTCTTGCCGCTGTCAACGAAACGCCTTTATACAAAGTGGCAAACCCTTCTTCTTTAACAATTGTATAAGCTGCATGAACCGCATTATTATATTTTATCTGTGATGTTATTGGGCCTGCAGTGGAATTTAAGATAGGTGTTGTAGTAGTCAGATGCTGAGATTGTAATCTAATCTTTACAACTTCCATCGGGTTTACGACCATAACTGACTCAGTTACACCTGCCATAACCCCTGCTAAAAATGTGTAACCTGTAGAAACAGTATTTGTTGATTTATCAGTTAGTATTTGTCTATAAAATTCGTATGAGGAGAATCGAATTGCCATTTTAGGTATGATCCCAATAACCACTGCACCTAAACCTTTATATAATGCAAAAAAACCCTCGTTATTGTAAATATTTTTTCCTGTAGTGATAAAACCAGGTGCTTTAACGTTTAAATCTTTTTGTCTCCTAAATATTTGCATTCTTACCTTAATAGTGTCCAATGGATGGCAGCACAGAGCTTCAAAAAGACCAGCTGTACCACCTGCAACCAAGTTTATAACTGGGCTTGATTTTTTTTTATTTTGTGACAGTACCATTTGTTTACTTGATTTGAAGTATTAACCTATGAATGATTTAACTGAATGAGGTTTATTTAGAGAGAATACTAATTATGCCAAAGAAAATGTAACGTAAATCAATACCGATTTTTACAACTATATATTAATATATTAAACTTTTATAAATATTTGAAAATATACAAGAAATCTCTCACATCAATTGTTTATTATATATAAAACTCTCATTAAATTGGAATTTTTACAATTTTCAGTCATTTACTGTCACATACATTACTACAATTTCCCTTAAACCGAATCTTTTTCTTAAATTCTGACTTTTTTTTTTTCAAATTCAATGAAAGATTCCGTAGTTCCGAGAGTGTAGAAAATTTGAGAAGCCGGCATCGCTGGACCGGAAAATCTAGCCGCACGTGGAACTTAAATTTCCAGTCAAATATGAGGGTATATTATCAAACCCTAATTTAAGTGGATATGACGCAATTTAAAAACAGAAATGTTACAAACCAATTTCTTGTAACGTATATCACAGGAGATTCATCATCCAATTTTAAAACCATAGAGTTTTTACCAAAGCTAAATTTGACATCTTCAGAAAAGTGCTTAAGAAAATGTACAGTGAGATACCAAAATATAAGAAAAGCTTGATCATCACAACAATATATATATATATATATATATTACAATAAATACCGATAAAAAAGTCAAGCATTTGGATGATGGTATGCTCATCACTTTATTCAGCGGATGAAATGCATCACATGAAGAAATGTCTTGTCCTACTCAACGTGCAGTACAATTAAGTAGTTTCTAAAGCTTCATCAGAAAAATTCACAGATATTGAAATATCTAGTAAGATGGGTCGCCTCTTCGTTGTTTTTTGATTTGATGATCCAGATGATACTAAATGCTTCATTTCAGTATCAATAGAATCCTGTAAAATTGTTTTAGCTCAATTCTCATTTCGAGAACAACAAGTTGGTTTTCAAGAAAATACTGTTATCATTCTCTTTGCACTTTTGTTTTCTAAAACTTGTGGTTGGTATAAAAAACAGATTATTTTAAACAATACTATGTTCTGGTTATACTAGTTTAGAACAATTTTATTGTTTATATTAAAAATTAACAACTTCCTTTATCGTTAACACCCAGACACCCCACTTGACCGCAGACAAAAGTCCGATTTTTGAGATTTATATCCCCCGTTCAAAAATTTAAGGGAGATTTGAAACGTCAGATTTGCTACTCTTAAGTCACCGAGCGTCACGTTTGATGGATGACTATTTTTTTGTTTACTTTTAGATCAAAGGCGAATTCTATTGTTTTGAATTTGATTTTTGGATTTGAGATCACAGTGTTTTCCCCGTACACACGTTTAATTCAAAGGAGAAGGAACCTGTAGGCAAATGGATGGTTTAGCACAATTCTCTTAAGGGTAATTTTTTAAAGTTTACACTGAAATGTGTGCACCCCATCGTTATAGACAAAATCCTTATATCATTGCCTATTGTTATGCAAAATCTTTTACCCCAAACTATCTCTTGTCTCGTCGCATATAGTTAGTTATTACCCTTTACCGATTATTCCACCAAATCATCATGTGTTCGGACAGCGGCTGATAATTGAAGTTCACAAAAAATTGCTATTTGCTCAAGACAAATCCAGTTTAAGTAGGACAAATAGCGTCTTGGAGATAAATGAAATTGCTTTGTTATTGTTGGATTTCCCAACAATTTTCACAGCCATCTTATCGCCACAAATTATGACAACATCTTGTACTTGTTGATTGAATCATAAATTTTTAATATACATCATCATTAAAATCATTCATATAAAAGTGGAACACTTTTGAGGTTCATTTCAACCAAAAGCATTTATTTGTTTCAAAATTCCATCTTTTTACCCAATATAGTATCCCTTGTCAACATTAAAACTTCCCCTAATCTAGGCTGCTTTTATTTCTATCTCAAAAAAAGGGAAAAGAAATAATTTAGCAATTGCAAGATATCACTGCTCATCATTCTCTCCATACTGTATTTGGTAAAACTGTCCTACCAAATTTTCTTTTATTGTCGCTCAACTTAAATGAGAATGACTGACACATTTTTTTTGGGTAACATCGAACAATGGAATAAATTTGAAAAAAAACACATTATTGAGGACATAATTACCGATCGTAGTATTCCCACACATCAAAATATTCATGGGCTAAATGATGCTCAAAATATTGATAATCAACTAGAAACCACTACAGGTTACCTCTATTATTATCAAGATCCAGAAGAACTTGATCATTTCTACGTCAACAACAATAACAGAAATAACAATAACAATAATAATGATACTAGTAGTACTGATACTAACTATAATAACGAAACGCATGTAATGATATCAATGTCGAATGACTCTAATGATATCGGCTGTGATTCAATACCAGAATTAATCCACACCATCCCACATCATCCACATGATGTATATGACAGTAATTATCATAACCCAAACAACAACCTATTGAATGAACATTTGATTTTATTCGATGAATGTTTAGATGATAATTCTTTTTTACAACAAGATGATTGTTTTTCACAGAATATTTCATCCTTTCTAAACACTAGCCATTTATTAACGGATGATTTTGAAGCAAACAACGAATTACTTGACGCCGATATTATGGAGACAAGTTTTAATGAAAATGAAGACTACAATATTGAAGGGCTTGATATTCAACGTAGCGAAGATCAGTTGATTTTAAATAATGACTTAAATGCACTTCAAAGTGATTCATCAATTGACTCGTCTATTTTTTCAATTGAATCAGATATAACACCAATTAAAGAACTTTCTACAAATACAATCTTAGGAGATAACAGTTTGAAAGGTAATGACAACAAAAGCAATCATAAAACAGAAACGAATCAAGATTCATTTTTGGTATTTGTTTTGGATGAAGAATGTAAAGTCTTTCAAAATAATCATAATTTAATTTATAATAATGAAACTAATGACATTAACAAAAATTACGATAATTTTTTACAAAATAATCTTGACACTAGCATCAACCATACTAACAATACTTGCAGAGCTATTACTGGCATGAATAATATCGACAATAATATAAATAGGAAATCAAATGATAATGTTGTAGAGAAAGTCTTTAAAATCACAAATTATCATCCAGAAATTCAATTTGTTAGTGAAATAAATGATAAGTTGAAGAGATATACTAAAGATCAGGAATACTTTGATAAAATAAGGTTGCAAGAAATTTCTTATAGATTTAGTAAAACATATTTTTAACAATAAAACACTGGATAAAGTGGCAGGACCATGATATCAAAGTAAAAACAAGGGAACGATAAACCAACACTAATATTCCAAACTTATTAAACTTATTTTTTTGCTTATATTTTGTCTTCAATTTCTTCTTAACTAGTTAATTCAAGTAGTTCAATCCATCATTGATTTATATATGCATTAAATCTTAATAAAATAATGAGTACCTTGAACATATGGATGACTTGAAAGGTGATACTCTTCAACTTTGATGTAGTTTGAGAGAAGTCTCAAGCTGCTATTTTTAATGTACCCAAAACTTGAAGTTGATCATTTTTGAATGACCTTAGAATGAGATGAATTAAATAGGCTAAAGAAGGCTCAGTCCGTCCGTATGACAGCTGCAGTACTCGGTCGTATGTGACTGAAGAGGTGTAAGTTATCTTAATATATATGCTCAGCTGGTCAGCTGTGACTTTTTCTCACTGGGACACATTGGGAGGGCTTATTTTCGAAATGAAGTCAAGACCTCAAGCTCGGCAATCACGTGACTACTTAGGGCTTGCAGGGCTTGGATCTAAATTATGAGGGTCCAAAATACAAGGCCAGGAAAGGGCTTCTTAGGGTTGCCGTTTATTTCAGATAGAAAAATTTAAAAAAAAAAACAATTTGCGAGATAGTGAAACAGTCCGCAATTGTTTGCCATCTGCAACATTATTTATCATCAGTATTGTCCTAACAGTCCTGTTGACTCTACAGACTATAACTTCCTACTGTTTTTTTTACCTTTTTTTTTTACCTTCTCCTCCCTGATACCTTCCGTTTTGTGAAAATGGAAATGGAGTCTAGTGATGAGGATGATAAGTTTCTGTATGGCTCAGATGATGGTTCAAGTGTCGAAACAGGAAAAGACAGAAGCCAAGACGAATCAAATAATGCCTCAAATGGCGTTAATAAGAGAAAACTTAATGCTTTAGATGATGATCTAGATGAAACAAATATTAGCAGTAGCAATACTTCCAAAAAAAAGATCAAAACGTCCAGTAAAGGTAACGAAGCAAATACAACTGACAAAGTAAATGAAAATAAGGACGAAGGCAAAAATAGTAGTTCTATACATTCTAGCGACGTTACTACTACTTCCACTATTATAGGTAGAGAAGAGGATGAAGATGATATAATATTTATTATAAGTTTGGGTCCTGATACCAGTCGTCTAGATTTTCGTTCAATTGTCAATTTAACCGCTAATGCAACTGTTCCAATATCAACAACAACTACAACAACTTCCACTATTGGTGATACTATAAGTGTTGCCGTAGAAACAAGCACTTTGAAAGATGAAAAAGAAGCACTGGATAACAAAAAATTAATTCAAAATGAAGAGTTGAAGAGTAATATTAATAATATTGGGTCAATTGATTTGGATCAAGATGGATTATATGACGGCCAACCAATAACACAGTTAGATCCGGAAGTTTTGAAGGAAAAACCATGGAGACAACCAGGTGCAAACTTAAGTGATTATTTCAATTACGGATTCAACGAATTAACGTGGGTTGAATATGTTCATAGACAAGGTAAGCTAAGAGATGAATATAATCCCAGAAAAATTTTAATGGGATTAATGAATTTGCAACAACAGGGTAAATTAGATATTAAAACTACAATGCCCACAAATGATTTATTACCGCAGTTAAATAATAAAGCAACTATGTTAAAGCAGCCACTGATGCAGCAGCCAATGATGCAACCACCCCCTCCTGGATTTCCACCTATACCAATGTTTGGTGGGTTCCCTCCATTTCCTATGCCTGGTATGATGCCCATGAACCAATTACAACCAAACGCCAGTAGTGGTAATAGTAATTCAAATTCTATTCAAGCAAATAATATTAACAATACCAAAAAATAATCAAATAACTAATAATAAATATTCATATGGTTTTAATTTTCTTTAAAGTCTTAATTTTTTCTCTTATATCCTTTCTTTCATCTTCTTTTATTCTACTTTTCCTAACATCCTTTTAGTTCTTTACATCTTTTTTCTTTTTTTTTTTTTATGCCGACCAAGAAGAGCCATAGCTTTGCCATTAATTTTTTTATTAACCGTGATATCACAATTGCATCTATCTATCTGATTGCATACTTATGAAATAAAATGAATATGTTTTTCAATATTTTGTTTTAGACTTTGTTGATAATATTATTATAGATGCTTTTTCCCTCATTTAGATACTTGTGAAATATTCTATAGGTTTTATTATATAATTTTCAAGATGCTGTTGTTTTCGCGTATCTGTTTTGTTTGTGTACGACGATCTGAATGTTAAGTAATGATTTTCGATATATTTATGCTGCTAGTTGCATTTGATTCATTATACAAAAGGCAAAATTCAAAATATTACAAATGTTCGAGTATTTAAAATATATAATATCTTCACGAAAATAGTGGTTTAAATAAATTTAAACTTAACACAAAGCTCATTGTCCATGTACCTCTTAACTAAAGTTTCGAAGCTAATTTTCTAATCCATGGTTGATGTGTGACATTCAAGTCAATAACTTGCTTTATGGTATGGAACCATTGCCTAGTTTCACTACCTGACATTTGACAAGTAAAGCTCATTTGTTCACCATCCTTGAAAGTTAGTTGGAAACATTCACCAAACAGGAAAAGATTTGTAAAATTTCGACCAGATGGCTCAGTGTCCGTATTATCAGAAACATCCACCACATTTAGCAGATTAATTTCAATTTTTGGCTTCATTGTAATTTCGTGATAACCAACCAACTTTGTACCATGTAATATGAAGAATCTGTTCTCTAGTAACCCATTTAGATCACCACCATCTTGTAACATGGGCCCCTCTTTGGAAATACTATTTTGTAAGTTCAACTTTCTAGCCATACTTATGGCTTGTGACAATGTCTTAGGGAAACTTTCCAACGACGAAACTCTACGAGAAAAATAAGAATCATAGTATAAAGTTGCTGCAGAAAATGGTTTACGGCGTTGCAGTTCGTTGATTAGTTTGGAGTCCGTGCATTTACTGTGAAGTTTGGCCCATTTGTTAACCATCCTACTTTCCATATTTTGAACTTGCAACTCAGTATAGGAAAGAAAATCTTCATTAAGGCCCATCTCCAATTGTGCAAAGGTACCATCGTTAGCGAAAAGATAATCCCAATCATCATGTTCGATTTTCTGTCTCACATATCTCTTTTCATAATTATACTTTTTTCTAGCAAAAATTGAACCTTTATTGACCGGTACTTTTTGTATAACTTCTTTCAGTTCGTTTTGGGGTCTTTCATATTTAAATTTCAAGCTTAAAGTTAATTGGTAAACATCCTTTGTTATTGGAATTTCTAGTTCATTATCAAGTAAGGCCTCACCATTTTCCCCTAGTTCTTTCCATTCAGTCTGTGTGCTGTAAATACCATTATCAATATGAATACATACTTTGGCATTATGTCTTTTGATATCTGTTATATCAGCTTTGACTTTTTTCATACTTAGATAGTAGACACCTTCATCAGAAAATTCTTGTTGTTCTTTTTCAACCACTTCTAATAGTTCATTAATTTCAATATCTTTCAATAAAGGTTCTTTTGGATTAACTTCAATATGGTCTTCTTTCTCATCGAGGTCTAACATTGTGTAGTTTTGAGATGAATCTTCGTCGTGGAATTCTTTTTCATCTAAATTTAAGGATATGCCCTCTTTCTTGTTTCCAATTTTGAATGGGCTACTGTAGTGCCTACTACGTTCCAAAATATCGGCAGCTTCTAATGTTACAGAATCCTTCAAAGTTTGTCTGATGGGAGTATGATGTTCAATGCAAGAGTCATTATAATCGAGGTCAACTGCAACACTTTTTATGCTAATTGCTTTATTAACTACTGCTTCTTTACTTGGTGTTTTGATAACATTCGAGTCTAAATTAGGTCCAAACATATCTTCAAGGATTGTAGATTTTGTACGATCCAGTTTATACGATAGATTCCTTGTTTCAGGCCATATTTTTCTAGGAATTCTGTATAATTCAGTAGATGGAATTAAGGGTTTGTCAGTTACAAGTGTGTTGATTGCACCTTCAAATTCTTGACTTAAAGATGTAGTAAAGTCAAAAGCAGGATTCTTGTTTAAGTAATAATATTTAGGATGATGGACAACTTTTGGTTTGAATGAGTACCTAACTTTTTCTGTTAAAACTTTGGAAACAAACCTTTGGTTTTGCCCAACAATATCGGCCTTTTCAATTACCGGCTGCTTGGCTTCTTGAACGTGCCAAATTGTCAAATAACTATCTGGTTTAACAATTTCATTTTTACAGAATGAATCTGTAGTAGTATCACCTTCGTCTCCAAAAAGATCATCAACAAAAAGAGAGTCAAACTTAGATACATTTCTGAGGATAGGAGTTTCCACAGTGGAGATGGAAGAAATATCTTCTTTACTAAATTGTGAGTTGCTGCTGTCAGAAACTTTTCTTTGTTCTACATCATCTAGCACAATAGCAGCTTCATTATTTAATGACACATTTTTGTAAGTGTGTCTGCTAGTTCTACCAGTTTCTATCTTTGGACTTCCTTCGGTTGGAAAATAAGTTTTATGTAGAGGCTCATGTATCACATTAGCTGAATCATTAAGTTGAACTTGACTGTTTGAGGATTCTAAAGAGTACGTAATTTTTACTTCATTCTCTTTTGTTGTACGAGGTGATCTATTTTTATCAGAGGTATTATTTGTAGACATTTTCCCATTTTTTAAATCAGGCGGCGGCAATCCTTCGTCATGAGAGTTACTTTCTTGCTTTGTAGAGTCTTCATATTCACTAACTTCTAAATCCTTATTTGTGGTTATCACTTTGTGCAAATCTTCTGTCCTAGTTTCCTTCAGGCCTCTATTTGTTGTGTTAGTAACCATCTTTTGTTTTGATATTTTGGTCGTACTTCCTTTGATAGTACCTGTATCTTCGTCCTCAAGCTGTATATGTGTTTTCCCCTCATGCACTATAGTAGTTTGCTTTGCTTTCTGTAATTCCTCTTTTTGGTTATCTTTTTCCTCTTTATTCTCTGGAGCAATTCTCAAAGTATTTTCTTCTTCAAGAGAATGGTTACTATTTTTGGGTGTTTCTATTAGTTTTTCATGAGTTGATTTTACGTTCTCTTCTACTTGCTCAACGATCGAGTTCTTTGATATTTTTTCGATATGCTCAGTTATTTCTTCAATATTTTGTGGTAATATTTTTTTTGGGAAAGAGGGCTCAAAAGATATTTTTATGCTTTCTTCATCTTCAGTGCTTTTATACTCCTGTTTTGACTTATCTAGCTCTCTGAGGGTCTCATTCATATCAATTTGCGTAATCTCCAGTTCATTAAAGCCGGTAGATATATCTAACTCAGTAACATCATTGCTTTCGTTGTCGTCGCTTTCTGATAATGACCTAATTTCCGAACTGGAATGATCTTTAGCAGATTCAAAATCTTCGGTTGAGACACTTGAATGTTCTGAAAGAGATTTGATCAAATTAGATTTTGATGAAGGACTAGTTTTTGCTTCTAATATGCTATCATCTATTTCATTTCTGGTATCATTTTCAAAACTGCTGTCAGAAGTATTTTCATTATTAAAATTTTCCACTTCCTCATTGCTACATTTCTTGTTCATAATAGGAGTTGTTTCAATTTTATTTATTGTTGCTATTTTATCGCTTAACGTTGTATCATGTAATGGTTTATGAATATTTAGGGTATTCTGCTCCATCTGAGGGTCTGCAAGTTTGACATTCTTACTCAAATTATCAATCATTGCGGAATCTGTTAGCGATATTACAGAAGGTGAACGAACAAGCTGTGGGGATACACTTGATTTATTATCAACATCACTATCTTCCTTACTTTCATCTACATCAGTTTGACTATCATCAACGGTGATATCAGTTTTGTCAATTCCATTCGTATATTTTTGTAAAGGTTTTGCGGAATCAAGACTAAGTGAATTTGGTAGATTGAATGGTTTCACTGATGAATTTTCTCTTAGAATAGGTAAGGATAAACGACTATAACCGTTCTGTTCGGGACTTTTTTTATGAGCTCCAATAATTTTCTCGGAGTCAACACAAGTACCACCAGATAATAATTCAAGACTATTTATTCTATTAGCTACACTACTGACATTATTTTTTTTCGCAACATCTTTAATTCTATTTTTAGGTGGTGTTTTCTTTAATCGAGAATGATTATCCTTTACTTTGAATGGTGATAACAGTTCATCATTATTTGCTTCAAATTTTTTCTTTAATTCTGAAAGATTAACCCCTGAGATCTCACTTCTTTGGCTAATTCTACTACTACTACTACTTCTACTGCTTGATAAACCTGAGTGATTACTTTCAAAACTTCTTGTATCAATCATAGAGTTTTCTATCTCCCTATATAAAAGGTCTAATGTAGTAGTTTTGTCGGTCATATCTAAACACAAGTTTATAAATAATTTGTTCTAGAAATAATTAAGGCAAATCAAAAAAAAGGTTAACGTATTAATTTAACTCGTTTTACCCAAAAGAGTCTTAATTAGAGTTTGGGATATAAACAGTGTGAGACGATTATTACTTATTTGGACTAAAGTGAATATCAAATTAGATCAAAAAATGCACAAACCAAATTTTTTTTGAAAGCAACAAGAATATCCAAAAGAAAAAAGAGAAACACTGTACGACTTATTGAGGTTAGTGATATATGGAGAGAATTAAATATACAATGAAATATCGAATATTCAGCTTTCAGTTGTTCAAATTTGAAGCAAACGGGTCCCAACTTTCTTTAATACTAAATATTCGATGGAATATCATTGATTTGTTTACGGTTTTCCTCTTCGGGGAAAATGTAAAATTTGTCAACAGAACGGTGTACGAAAACGGAAAGAGCTGATTACATCAGCGGAAAGCAAGGAAATTGCTTACAAATGTTCTGACGTAAGATGAAATAGATAGCATAAGCATTAGAAACTTCTCTGCCGTGGTCACGTAATGAAATTTTGTAGGGTTGGAAGTGACAGTGCGGCTCGTTTGGAATGACAACTTTATTTGAAGGCGTTTTTCACATCACCTGCCGCATTGCATTTCTATTATTTTTAAAATGGATCTTTTTCTTGATATTTATTTAATTTGGTTTAGAGGACGGTAACATAGGGGCGGCGAATAAGAGTTTTCAAAGCCAGAAATTTCCTAAATTCTAAGAGCGATAGTTACTGAAACATGGGTGAAAAGAAGTTCCCTAACATCTCAAATACTAATTTTTTCAGTAATAACAGCAGCAATGCTGCTAGTAATGTAGAGACCACTAACAACAAAAGGAATAGTAAATTGACTAATGCTCAAGAAGGTCTAGATGACAGTTTGGTCCGAAACGTAAACGCTGAACAAATTGATGACAACCATGAACCAAGAAATGACAATATTGATGAAGTAATCAACTATAGGGATAAAAGTTCAACTCTGGAAAGCGAAAAAGATAGTAGTCATACTGAAAATCCTATTTCAACTAATAGTAACACAATGAATATACCTCAATTTATAGATCCAGGTATTACTATACCGATATATGAGGAAACTATTGACGATATGGACATACAGCAACCTCAAAAATTGGGTTCATACAGGGCAAGAGCTGGGAAATTCTCAAATACTTTAAGTAATCTATTACCATCTATTAGTGCCAAGCTACATCATTCCAAGAAAAGTAATAAAAATATTACTAACATCAATAATAACTCAAGCACAAATGTCGGTAATAGCAGCTCAGATTCTTCGATGATATTTTCTAATAGTCCTGATACAACAATGAAACCGAACACTGGTTTATTCAACAAAAGTAATAATAATAATAATAACAATAGTAATAATAATAATAATAATAATAATAATAATAATAATAATACCAATACTAACAATAATTCTAGCACTCCACCTAATATTAGCTCAACTAATTCAACTCCTTTGAAAGAAACCATTGCCAAAAAGATAAAATTCGGTAGATTTTCTCCAACAAAAGATCCCATTATTTTCCCAAATTCCACAAATCATATTTTAGATCTCCCCAGAACTTCAAATGATTCATTCACCTACGCAAACGTCCAATCACAATTGAATAGTGGGCTAGCAAATACATCAAATAAAATATCTAGAACACGACAAAATACGATGTCTTCGCAATTAACCAATATGTCATCAATTGGGCCACAATCTGCTACAATCTGGTCCAACAATAATAATGATGTTATTTCCCAACATTTATTACATTTATCAGACCCTACTGCTACATTAAATAGCACACTTACTGTTAATAATAGCAATAATCATGATATTAACCCTATAAATACAAATAGAACTAACACTAATAATTTGTCCATTCCAACTCCTAACAACAAAAGCAATAGACAGAGGTCCATCTCAAATGCTTCAAGTATCTATTTAGATGCACCATTATATGACCAACAATCTTTTGGGAGACCCCGAGCTTCTTCCACCTTCACATATGGTAACGAAATTGAATCAATTCTACCGGCAAACACAGCAAATACCACTTTGAACAATAATAACACATTCAGTGATAAGGACGCTAACCTTTCTAATATACCGTACGTTTGTGATGACGTAGATCCTGTTTCTCTAAATTGGGTTTCCACCGATATAAATGTACCGTCAATTAACCAACTGAATAATTTGTTACCTACAAATACAATTTCAATCTCCAATGTGTATCCATTACAGCAACAACAACCCTATTTGACTAATGCGGTTAATTTAACTAGTACTTCTCTGGCGACGTTATGTTCTAAATTTGGAGAAGTCAAATCGGCCAGAACATTGAGAGACGTTAACATTGCCTTAGTAGAATTTGAAACGGCACAAAGCGCTGTTAAAGCTTTGACTGCGTTACAAGGAAAAGAAGTATCCATGGTTGGCATGCCCAGTGTAATTTGTTTTGCTAAAATTTTACCAATGCACACACATCAATCTTCTAGTAGTATCGGTTCAGGTGCCAATGAGGCATTCAATCAAAGCTCTCCTCAATCTTTGCTACAAGAGCAACTTTTGAACGGTTCTGTCACTTTTCAACAACAAAGTAATGTCTCAGTCCCTATGTTCAATAATCATCAACTTCAGCAATTTTATCAATCTAATCAATTTATTCCGCAAACTCAAATGCATTATCAAAATCAAAATCAAGGTCAATTACCGTATCAGAACTATCAACAGCAAGTCCAAGTATCTTCACATTCAAATCATCATTATAATCATACTTACAATCAATCAGCTTCTCAAATAGTTGTTGAGAAGGAATTATGTCCTTTTCCTCTACCTCCACCAAATATTTCTGACGAGAAATACAAAGTAGAAGAGTTAATTTTTTCATTCGAAAGCACGTCTGATAGAGAAATTGTTGAAAGACTTTTAAAACGGGCCTATTATTTCAAAGGAACTTCAGAAACCACTAATTATGGTCCATTACCTGAAACAATCACCCATAAAGTTTTTGATCCACCCAAATTACGTGAAATTCGTAAAAATATCGATAATAATGTTTATACAAATTTAGAATTAGAACAGCTTGCACTATGTATGTTAGATGAATTACCTGAATTAAGCTCAGACTATTTAGGCAACACAGTGGTCCAAAAATTGTTTGAATCCTCATCTGATATTATAAAAGATATTATGTTAAGAAAATCAAATAAATATTTAACATCAATGGGGGTTCACAAGAATGGTACGTGGGCTTGTCAAAAAATGATTACTATGGCTAAGACTCCACGACAAATCAAGCTCATAGTTGAAGGTTTGAATGATTATTGTGTTCCTTTATTAACGGACCAGTTTGGTAACTATGTTATTCAATGTGTATTAAAATTTGGTTCAACATGGAATAATTTTATTTTTGAAAGTATTGTTGCTAATTTCTGGACCATTGTTCAAAACAGGTATGGGGCACGAGCTGTCAGAGCTTGTTTGGAAGCACATGACATTGTCACTACCGAACAAACTTTGGTCTTGAGTGGATTGATAGTATTTTATGCTCATTATTTAGCTACTAATAATAATAGTACGTTATTATTAACGTGGTTCTTGGATACTTGTGTGTTTCCAAAGAGATATTCAATTCTAGTACCAAGACTTGTACCCAGGATGGTTCAATTATGTTGTCATAGATTGGCATCTTTAACTGTTTTAAAGATATTGAATTTTAGAGGTGACAATGAGGCAAGAACAACTACGTTACATGCTATATTTGGTGATTATTATCAAGATGAACCACCAGAGGCTTTGAAGTTAATACTTAATGACACTAATAATGGTCCAACTTTTATTTACAAGGTGCTATCTATGCCGTTGTTGGAAGATGATGTTAGAAGTCATGTTGTAAAACAAGTCTGTAAAGTGGTGAAAGAGATTCCGTCCGCTCAACAACATCGAAGGCTAATGGAGGAAATTGGATTGTCAACTTCTGCCAATATAGGAATTAATGATATAGGTAACGACGGGAACACAAACAATAGCAACAACAACAATAACAGTAATAGTAACACTGCTGCTATTGCTAGCAATGGTACCATAATGCCTGTTGGTATTAATGTTAATGGTGTATTGCTTCCTAATAATAATAATGTGGGAGGAAATGTGAATGGGGCAGTAGGCGGTCGAAAAAGTATATCACAAGTTTTCAATAATGAAAGTCCACAGACACATATGAGAGGTATTTCCATTTCAAGTGCATTGAGCAATAATTCCAGACAAAGTGTTTTCAATTCTGGTTCTACCGATGGAGGACAACCTTCAAATTCAGCCAGTACATACGCTACATATTATAGTAATTATCCTGGATCATTCCCTGTCATAAACACCAATACGGCTAATAATAAAACGATCAATAACAATAACGTCGCATACTCAACTACTAATGTCGATGATATAGCATCCCATTTAGACATGTTTTACTTAAATAATGGTACACATATTTCTTTACCACAATTGAGTGTAACAAATCAAGACAAAAATATTACCATACCTGAGCCAAGCTCTAAGAATACTCCAAATGAAACCAAAGTAACAATTGATAAACGATAGATAAAGTTTTTTTTCATATATATATAAACAGTCAAATTACTAATTAATATTGAAGTATATTGGGATGCAGCGTAGATTAAAAAGTTTATCCGTTCATCCAAGTTCTGATGTGTATTTGTAATACCGGCGAGCCTTTTGCTTGTTGCCCTTCAGCTAGCGGCTGTTGCAAACTTGGAGGTGGGCCTCTAGTCCAGTGAGAACACTACGAAGAGACCGCCAGGTAGGATATGACTGTTGCTGCCTGGTCCTTGGATGATATCCCGCATTTCTTTATCCCAAAGGGGAAATTCTTGACGTTGCAAGTACTTTTCCTAAACGGGAGATCATGGTCGGACCAGATTTCAATCGCCTTGTACGAATGGACAAAAGTTGAAAGTTATTGTGCATTTAGCTATTTCAATACAATGAAGTTATCTTGTTTCATATCAAGTGACAAGTCAGTGAAGAAGGGCCATTTATTTACATTTCTTGACGGCGCCTATGATGAACTTCAACAACTACCACGGTGACCCAAATGGTTTGGTAAACCATCTCATAAATAGCACTGATAATGATAGCGGTGATCATAATGCAAGCTACATTAATAACGAGAATGCCAATTATCACAATAACTTTTCTGGTAGTGTTCAAAATAACTTATTTGCAGAACAGGTAGCACATGCATCCCCCACTTATAGGAATTTTAACGACGACCAATTCAATAATGTGAATTTTAATTTAACTAATCAAATGATGGATAATCGTCTTAATTTGCATAATCAGGAACCTAACATGAGAAGTGGTACTAACAATAACAACACTAATAATGCTACAAATAATAATGAAATAAACAATGAAAGCTCGATTTCGTCAAGTGTTGCGACGAATGAGCTTATGATGAATACTAATGAATCTGTTGATAATATTCAAAATTTTTTTTCAATTAGTTCACAACTCATTGATGCAAGAGAATTTGGTACTACTTTAAATAACAATGAATTGAAAGATATTCAAGTTTTCCAAGAAGTACTGCATAATAAAATTTCATTTTGTTTCAATATCATTAATGATCGAAGACAAAAAATTTTCAATGAAATTGAATCTTACCGTGAAAAATTAAAGAAAAATAATCTACATAATAACCCACAGATAATCAATCAGACAAATAATTTGCAAAGAATTAGATTTAGAGTAATTGAAGCAGAAACCCTAGGATTAGATCATTTGAAAAAAAGGATTACTTTAATTATCAACGAATTTAAAAGAGAATATACAATTTATTTACAAAACAAATTACAGGGTAATTTACCAATTTTAAATCCAGCATTGAAATTTTGTGACTGGGTCCAAAATATGCCTTTCACCGAACTGACTAATACCGACTCCTTAAATGAAATCTCAAATATTTCAAGAAATATCATGAATAGCATAAACTTAACTAATAATAATAACAACAATAACAATAATTATAACGGTAGTGTAGTAAATAGAATAACTCCCAATGTTACTGATGACCACGTCTTCAAAGAGATTGATAATTTTAACACAATGAATATTCCTCCAATGAAAAGAGTGCCACCAATGTGGTTGAACAATAATACTAATAATAATATCACTAATAATATTTTGACAAATAATAAGTTCATGACAACCATGAGATCCCAATTACCTAATACTTCTCAAAATAAAGTTTTTCCACTACATAAATTACCATCTGAGATTTTACATTTGGTACTAGATAAACTATCTTCAAAATCAGATATTGTTAATTTACTAGTAGTTAATAAATTATGGGCATCCATTATTGTCAAAGTGCTATATTACAGACCACATGTTAATAATAAGAAGCAACTAGATCTATTTTTGAGAACAATGAAACTGACATCAGATGAAACAATCTTCAATTATCGTTTAATGATAAAAAGATTAAATTTCTCTTTTGTAGCAGATTACATTTATGACGAATTTCTATATTATTTTATCGGTTGTTATAATCTCGAAAGGCTAACACTTGTATTTTGTAAATATATTTCAAGTAAACCAGTTGCTGCTGTCTTATATGGCTGTAACTTTTTACAAAGCGTAGATATAACAGGTATTGGTAAAGTCAGTGACGATATATTTTTAACTTTGGCAGAAAGTTGTAAGAGGGTACAAGGATTTTATGTTCCTTTAGCTACTGATGTAACATTCCCCGCATTGAAAACTTTTGCATTGAATGCACCAATGTTGAAAAGAGTGAAAATTACATCCAATAATGCTGTCAACGATGATTTTTTGAAAATCATAGCAAAACAGTGTCCAATGTTAGTTGAAGTTGATATTACAAATAGTCCAGAAGTAACTGATGATGGTTTACTAAACGTTTTCTTAAACCTTCAGCAATTAAGAGAAATAAGAGTCACACATAATTCAAATATTAGCGATAATTTGTTCAACAGATTAGTTAAGAATATTTACCAATTAAATGCATTGAGATTAGTAGATTTTTCAAGTTGTGAAAATATTACTGATCGCACTATTGAAAGATTAGTGGACCTTTCACCTAAGCTACGAAATATATTCTTAGGCAAGTGTAGCAGAATAACGGATGTTTCACTTTACAATCTATCTAGATTAGGGAAAAATTTACAAACTGTTCATTTTGGTCATTGTTTCAATATTACGGATCAAGGTGTCAGGGTACTGATACAATCTTGTCCTAGAATCCAGTATGTAGATTTTGCTTGTTGCCAAAATTTAACTAACCGTACTTTATATGAGTTGTCTGACTTGACAAAACTAAAAAGAATTGGATTAGTGAAATGTTCAAATATGACAGATGAAGGTTTATTAAATATGATCTCATTGCGTGGAAGAAACGATACTTTAGAAAGAGTACATCTTTCTTATTGTTCCAATTTAACAATATATCCAATTTATGAATTATTAATGGCATGCCCTAGACTTTCTCATTTATCGTTAACTGCAGTTCCATCATTTTTAAGACCGGATATCACAGCTTATTGTAGACCAGCACCTCATGATTTTAGCGAAAATCAACGTCAAATATTTTGTGTTTTTTCTGGTAAAGGTGTGCAAAAATTGCGTCATTATTTAATGAGCTTAACGACACCAACAAACGGACCTCATACTGATATTGGTGAAATTTTAGCCAAGTATATTATTAGCAATAATTTATTGAAGCCCAATGAAACTATTGAAACCGGTATGCAAAGATTAATCGACGGATTAGATCAGGATTCTTCAGCTATTCTAGCGGCAATTGGATTTAATCAATTACCAGAGTTTGCTAATGATTTCAATTTTCAAAATATTGACTTTAAAGGTCTTGATGAAATATTTAGCTGTTTCAAGAATGAATTCTACAAAAAATATCAAATAGGATCTGAAGAGCTAAGAGATCTAATTTCACGTGTTGATGAGAAATATTGGGAGGATCTATCTAATGATTCTTATCAAGATGACGTGAGCCCTGTTATGATACCAAATGGTCCTCGCGATTTGAATGACGAAGTATGCCATGTTTTAGCTAGCTTACGTAATTTAGATGAAAGAGTGGATGATTTTGAAGTTAACGTGGCTAGTTTAGCAAGAATTCAATTCCAGTTCACTGGATTCTTACTACATGAAATGACACAAGTCTATACGAATATGATAGAATTAAATAGACAATTGAATATTATTCAAGATAATGTCATTCAGTCCGGTAACGAGCACACTATAAAAGGTTTATATGTTTGGAGAATTGTCTTCTTGGATAAATTTCAACAATTACTGCAAAAATATAAGATTTCTACCGTTGTGTTAAGAATTTACTTGAAAGATAATATAACCTTGCTAACTAGACAAAGAGAGTTAGCCATCGCATATGAAAGAGATTCAGCAGACAACAATGAAAATGTAACTAATCAACAGCTAAATACTAATTTACCTGTCTCAAATATTGATAATCCATCATCATCAATTAGTGGTAACGACATTGAGCCCATTTTAATAAGAAGAAATGACGAAAATGCATTTACTGCCGATCAGGTACGTCGTTTACAATATTCATTGTCCAACAGAATTGGGCTGGACTTATTAGCTGATACACAGATGAGAAGAGCTATGGATGTTAACAATGGTTCACAAACAGAAGAAAGGTCAGAAACGCCTGTGGATGATTTAGAAGAGGAGTAGATTTAATGTATAGGAAATATATTTATGTACTTATCTTTAAAAGTGAATATATATTCAAAAAACAAGTATTTTCTTATTTGCAGCTGAAAGTTCTACAGGACTGAACATTATATATCAAAAGAATAATTAGAATATTGAAATAAAAATAGTAGTATTTAGTGGCTAAGTGTTCCCTGATCATCTTTCATGTTTTCAAACAAATGATGCAAAAAGTTCATGTCTTCTTCATTGTATAAATCTAGGTTTTTGATAGTGTCCTTTAAAACTTGAAATTTATCCTTTATGATTTCGAGTTTTCTATTTTGGATTGCCTCGAACTTTTTTTGTATTTTAGCAGCTTTGTGATCTAGCCATGCAGCGTATGACATTTGTAGCTCGGATTTAGGAATGGACTCAATGAAAAATTGAAATTCTTTCCTCTTGTCTTCAGGATATAGTTCGGCGTATCTTGTTAAATAATCGAAATGAAATTTCTCTAAGTCTATTTCAGAGTTTAGCATATTAATCGATCCATCAACACCTAGTTCAGTAACAGCTTCATTATGAAATGATGAATCTAGATCGGAATTCCTGGTCTGTTCATATTGGTCAAGGATATCGCTATGAGAATTTTTTAATTCATTTGTTTCCTTGTCTTCATTTTCCTTATCAGCAGTGAAAACATCATAGACTTCGACATTTTCGGAGCCAAACATGCCATCATCATTATGGCCCTCTTGCTTAACCTCAACTAAATCTTGTCCGGACTTATCCGATGTATAATGTTTCTTTTCTTTAATTATAGCTGCGGAAGTATGCTGTGTGTCCCTACCTGTTATAGCTATAACGGATGTCACTTGTTCAGAGTTTTTGGTATCAGAAAAGTTACCTTGTTTAAAATCACCTTGACTCTTTAGTTCGAAACTTGCTTGATTGGTTTGCTTTAATAATTTTACGGTTGAATTATCGATGGGGAAAGAGATAGAAATATTCTCGGTACTTTGGGGATTATTTCCCAGCAAACTGTTTTCTGAACGATTTGAGGGGCCATCATATTCGAACGAGGACCTTCCAGTATTATTATACTTGGACTTGAAATTTTCATTGGAAAGCTCACTTTTCAAAATATTTTGATCCTTTGGATTGACAGGAATGTTAGCTGTTTCATCATTGACATTAGGCAAGCCTAAGACGCCGAAGATAACGTTCGCCACTATTAGCAATAGGGAGCTCCGGGCTATAATTTTCAAGTATAGGATCGAACAAAGGTTCTGAAGATTTATTTTGTTGATTGAGGTCATTCGGTAGGTAACTATTAATTTTATTCTGAGTGGTAACGAGATTTACTCCAGATAAGGACCTTTTTGTAGCTATATTTGAGTTATCAGTCATATTAGATCTTTCATTCAATCCATGTCCTTCTGGAGTGAGTAGAATCTTCAACTCAGTAGAAATGATTTCCTTCTGATGACCAATGAGTTTGCTGTCATCATCTAGCTCCAGTACCTCCTGGACTTTAGATGAGCTCTGTTTTTGCATTTCTGGGCTGTCATACTGTTCAGTATTATCTTCATATTCGGTGATAGCGAATGCAGCTCCATGAGTTTTAGTTTCGATATCCTCAACATTGGTCAAACCTTTATCAACTAGTTTAGGATTTAAGGGATCACTCTTTTCAAGCTTTGAAACATCATTCATGTCAATAATATTGGAAATTTCGTTTGATTTGTGACTATTTGCGGCATTAAATTCTTGAATATCTTCAATGTTGTTTATAGGCGAGGTTGACGTATGCAAACTGTTGCTAGGAACTAAGGTGCTAGGATTGTCAACTATTGGGAAAATCAACTGTTCATTAATGGTTCGGGTTGAATTAAGAGTGGTGTCAAAGATTGTCTTCTTTGGAGATTTCAATGGGATATTAAATGAGCTGTTACCATACTCACTAAAGCTTATATCATCATGAGAATCATCCAAAATATTATTTCTTCTATTTAAATGGTTTTTTCTTGTATCATCGTTTAATCTTTTTGTTCTGTCGATATGATCTTTGAAGTTTAAAATTAAATCTTTATTATTGCTTTTGTTTGCTGAAGTTGAAGTCGAATTTGATGTATTGAATGATGAATCATGCAATAAAAATTGGGATTTCATCTTAGATGAAGATGCATTATTGATTTTACGTTTCTTTCTTCCCGGTGATGAAAATTTTTCTTCTTGATTTAGCATATTTTTCTGTAGTGAACTCATTGGATCTTCCTTTTCATTATCATTTCTTCTTTGAGAATCTTGTTGCTTTGAGGTTTCTGTATTATTAATTTCTGAAAAATCGGAAGGTTCATAGCTAGGTGAGTCAATGGAATGGGTAGAACTTGAAGAATCTGATATTCCTGTTTCTGATGGCGATGTCACTTTATTTGATGAGTGGTTAGGAGGTGTAGATTGTGAAACTTCTGCAGTATCAATCGGATTATTGGAGACTTTGTTACTCTTATAATTGTCGTTTTCTTCTTGAATTGTGTGGTTATTTTCATCTAGACTAATTTTGGGATCTTTTAGTTTTGTAGAAGTGATCTCCTTTTTATTATCAATATTTTCACTTTCACTTGCAATAGCTGTAGTTTCTGCTACATTATTAGTCGTAGTTAAAATTTCATCTCGAGTATTTTCAATATTTTCTAATATCAATGAATTGTGTATAATAGAGTCATTTGAAGAGTCCATTTCGAAATGTGGATCAAAATCATTAAGATTGTCCAGGTTTGCAAATTCAGGGAACTTACTAGACAACATTTTGAAAAAATAGCAATGACCGTTATGTGATACTTTTAAATGGGTTATTATTGGTTTTGGGCCTATATTATTTTTACTTTTCATAAAATCATTATGGTAGATTATATTTTTACAATAAATACAAAATAATGACTTATCATTTGAACTGTTACTTTTCAATATAGCAGGATCAGTGTTGAATAAGTTCAATGATAAATTGTATTTGATCAACCCAGCATTAACAATATTATTGATTTCAGTTGTATGAAAATCAGTACTATCTATGAAAGTTAATCTCATAAAATTCCTTGTTGTTAATTCGAATGGATCTCCAAATAAGGGATCATCTTTCCAGTTTGACACACCCATATTAAATCTTGAATCAATCAATATCTTCAAATGCAAATAAATAATGGGGCAATTCAAGTTATCACCATTTAAATGTAAAATTAAAACATTTTGAATATTTTCTAATCTATCTTTATTCTTAGATCTACAATTTTGTAACCCAATTGTACGTCTATCACAATAGATGCAATGAACTGCATCCTTTTCAATTTTATTGTTTCCTGTACTTTTACCAATTTTACCAGCAGCACCCACAACTTCACCATCTTTTGGCAATTTGTCTATCGGATTAATGGGATCAAAATAAAACCCCAATTCTGCTAGCCAATCTGCTGGTATCACAGTGTACCTCCATCTATACAATTTCTTATCGATCTTGATACCTTTCGTAAAAGACTCCTTCCTTTTCAACAGATGCATGACTCGTTCACGTAGTGGACGTAGCACGTTTCGCGGTTGCTGCTGGAAGACCGTGGCGGTTATCAGATCAACGCGATGCCCACTGTAAACAAACCAAAACAAAGCAAAACGACCATAAAAAAATATCCAAACTGGTTCTTTTTTCGCCTTGCCAAAAAGGAAACGAAAGTCAAATATCTTTTGAAAATTGTAACTTTATGACACTTCTGCCATTTTGTAACCTTGCACTATCTCGAAAGGAAGTACTGCGATGTTACCCAGGACAAGGAGAAGACTGGTGAGTCTGCTCGTCACTGTCGGTATCGTTTATATGGTATTCAATGCTAGTAGAGAGCAATACATAAATGAAATAATAAGGCTGCCTGAAAATTCCAGGATCAGAGAAGGGTTAAACAGTATCAATAACATTATAATGAAGGAGGATATACCTAAAAATGATGATCCAACAGCTATGGAAGCTCTGAATGAGAAAATGAGACAAGACTTGAAAGATGAACAAAAATTGAATGAAATTGAATCCACTGAAAGAAGGGAAGAAGTTGAAATTGGTAAAGGTATTCAAGATAAATTGCAAGAAGATTTAGAAGCTAAAGAAAATGATAAGGAAACTGTTGACGCTAATGGTAAAGTAGTGGGTGATGTAGTAGCTGAAGGGAAAATTTTAAGTGCTGATGATCATACTACTAATTTAAATAAAAATAAGGATCTAAGACAAGTCAAGGAAAAATCTGTGAAAGATATTAGGGGTAAATCTAAGCAGGACGATAAAGATGTTAAATTTCCTGGTATCATGCCTCAAATGCCTGATTTAGAAGCTAAACAGGCATTAGGAAGAGCATCATGGAAATATTTCCATACTTTATTAGCAAGATTCCCAGATACACCAACTGATGATGAAAGACTTAAATTGAAAACTTTTATTAATTTATATGCAGAATTATATCCGTGCGGTGAATGTTCTTATCATTTTCTAAAATTAATTGAAAAATACCCAGTACAAACATCAAGTAGGACAAATGCAGCTATGTGGGGTTGTCACATTCATAATAAAGTTAATGCTTATTTGAAGAAAGAAGAATATGATTGTTCAACAATTTTGGAAGATTATGACTGTGGCTGTTCAGGAGATGATGAATCTGAAGGTCATATTAGTAGTAAAACTAAAGCTTCTGCTACAATGATTGTAAAAGCTGAAGCTTCTAAACCTGCTGTAAATATTGCCATCTAATTTTTTTTCCAATTTTATTTATTTGTTATTAGTTTTATCGTTGTTATTATTGTTCAAAATATTAATATATTAATTATGGAATGTTGAGAGTATATAATAGTAATGTATATGCAAAAAAAAAAATCAACCCCAACCCTGAATCAAAATTGCACTGTTGTAATTGAAAAATTTTTATAACGGAAGATAATAAAAATATGGAAAAGTAAGGAATAAATAAATAAATAATACATTCAATAAAAATAATCAGTATTTTTTTTTAAAGGTGTCAAAGAATTAATAATTCATTAAAATTAGACGGCGCTTGTAGTAAGTTCAAGTGATAATACAACAACCGTTAGCATCAGAATTAGCATTTGCTTGTGCTCTTCTGAAACCATTGGTTAAATTATTATTAACTCTAAAATGGTTCGAATTCAATTCAGGGTACCCCCAAAGTTCAGGTAAAGTGTAATCAATTTCATTTTTGCAATAATTAATAATCGTTAATGATGCATTAGATGCAGTAATTCTATCTCTTGATAGTTCATTTCTTAAATTATTATTTAATTCATTAATTCTCTTTAACTTAAGATATTTAATTTTCAATTGCAATTGATTTGACATGACATTAGACTAATATGTTTTATTTTTATTTATTTATTCAATAATGGAAGGACAAGATAAAAATAATAAACCAGTCTATAAAGATGAAGGATAAGAAGAGAAAATTAAGAAGTACAAAAGTAAAATTGGATTTGAAAAAGCTGCAACAAATGTTGAAATCAAAATTATAATGTATCAGATGTATTTACCAGTTGCCATACACTGACATGTCTTATTATTGTCGAAATCACTATGACATTAATTTGAGGTTTATCTGTAATTTCCTAAAAGAGTAAATTAGAATTTCAGACTTCAAAAATTGAATTTTTTAGTGGATCTTCGGGTAACGCAAGTTTTCTCTTGGGAAAATTCGACTTCGAGAAGGACATCGATAAAGAACAACTCCACAACACAGATGGTAAAGCAATGTTGTGATGTATTCTAAAATTACTTCAATTCTTTAATGACTGTTACTTGAATTCTTTAATGACTTCATTATTTCCGTAGTTAATTATCTTCTTGGATATTTTTTTCATTGATTCCGTCAGACTGCTGGGAAGTTTTCCGAGTTATCATCCTGAATATATTCTTGGTTAAGCTCTTTCAGTAGTATCATCAATACTAGACTTAGTAACCATAGAAATAAGAACACTATTACTTCAACCGATTTTGTCGTTAAGATTTTGGATAGATTTATATCTTCGCCATCAATCAAATTCTCAAAAATGGCTTCGAATAGTACTTGTTGCCCTGAAAACCCTTTTTATCACTTTATCACTGCTAAAGGTTCTCAAAAGTTTCCTTACCTATTATATAAATGTGGCATACCAAAAACTTCACATCACGATGTTGTTGCCACGAGCTATATATAGATTTGAAAAATATGCAGTAGAGTGACATAAATTCCACCGTAACAATTAGACAGTGTTTTCTGAGCTGGAATTACATGAAAACACAAGCCGGAATGGACATTAAATCTCAGCAAGACTGGATTCCTTTTCGAAGAAGTTGAACTTGGTCTATTTAATAAAAAAAGTATATAAATAAATACCGGGACAAGCAATTTGACACATTAAAGAATATACTTTGAAATCTTTAAAAATTATGTCAGCAAATTCCAACATTATATTGTAAAGCATAAATTTTATGTTTACTTTGATTCCTTAATTTCCACATCATTCTCAGAAGGGTCATATTCGTATTTCGCATCTGAGTGAGTTGATTCGATATCTTTGAATTTCTCTTGCAAGTATTCACCTTCAGGTTTATTATTCTTCTTACCAGAAGCATTTTGGATGTCCACTTGTCAAAACCATTCGAAACAGTCGAAAGAGTGTCACTTTGGTTGAGTTCATGCAAACTTTCAAAAAAATTTCTGACGTATCATGCAGTATAAATTCTCGAACTTAGTACTTCACCAACTTTACTTTTTTCAAAGTTAGTTATCAGTCCATCTTCTTAAATAACCCGTTGAAAGATTACGTCAGACTGTTAGGAGGGTTTGAAATTATTTTCTTGAATAAAAAATTGCCTTAAATTATATAAAATGAATATAAAATGCTTGTTGTTATATAAAATCAAATGGAATATGTAATAATTGATTATACTAATTCATGATGAAGAACACTTCAAAAAGAGGGTTGAAAATAAGGACTTCTCTGTGTAATGAGACCATGAGGACTATAAAAGGCTTAAAGCAGTGTTTTCTCTGGTTATAATATTGTCTACAGTTTTATCTATTTGAGTACATTCGATCGAGTTTTTTCTTGATGAAGTTGGAGTAACGGTTGAGATTCCCTTAACGACGAATGGTTTAGAAACTTCAGTAGCTAATTGTAAAAAGGCCATTTTATTATTATTATCGTTGATAGTACTTTTTGAAATTGTGTTTGATTTATAGTTAAACTCTGAAAAGTTTACTTTGTTGTTGATTGATATTTTATATAAGAATCAATTATAGTAAAGTAGAAAAGATATTCATTGCTTATATATGACTTCCCAGTTTACCGCAGTCTATAAAAATTGACTGATATATTAAAATGTATGACTAACAATCTGAATGACCGTCATCACGTTTCGCAATTTAATTACCGTCGGTATTATCCGAATGTGTGGAAAACCGACGGAGAACAATGAAGCACCCACTTTTTTTTCTACGGGAGTCTCCATTTTCCATCGACTTTTTCTTTTTCTTTGGCGGCTCGTGCTGCGTGACCATATCGAATGTCAGGACAGTTTTATTTTTTGATGACGCTCTTTAAACAAGAAGAAATTGCGGAGTTTCAACAGCGCAATTTTTGTCTATCAATAAGATCTGTATGGGACAAAATTAAAAATTATTAGCGTGTCCATCATTTTTTGTGGACAAGAAAAAAGAAAAATCTATCCTGAAGATCTCAAGGACATGTTCATGTCACATTAAAAAAAAATGTCACATTCAGATAATGTAGACATTATTTCCGCAGGACAAAAAATCTAGTTTCTCGTTTCGATTTGTCTATATATAAGATGTACTGGACAAAATACCAAAAGGTTAAAATTAGAGTTTTGTACTTATTTATTCATCCTAACGACAGTTTTCTATCGCTATATATATTAGGAAAAGGATTAGTCTTGCTCAATACAATACATCCATGTGTATGTGATATATAGCCCTTTATCATACCCAAATTAATCAAACTGGCAATATCACATTCAGTTATTTGATCAATTTCACTGAGTTTGATTATACTATTTTTCAATTTCTTCTTTTTCACTCCAGTTTTCATTGAATCAGTGTCTAATGTAAGTATTTTCCTTTTACAATATTGTAAATTAACAATATCATGTATCAATTGCCATGCCACATATGTCCTTTCTTGTAAGATTTCCATTTCATTATTTAATAAAATATTATCATATTCGAGTGAATTTCCTTCCATTATATTTTTCATCAATGATAAATAATATTTAGGAATATGATATCTATTTAACCATGGTTCGAAATTAAATAGTTTACCATGACTTAATAAAATGAATGGTATTAATAATTTCAAAATTTTATTAATTTGTATGATATAATTTATCTTACATTGAATTAGAGCTTCATATAAATATGAAGATGCTTGAATAAAATCATTTTCTTGACAACCAAAATATTGACCAACATAATAATTGAAAATAATATTCTGTTGTTTCAATATACTAAGTTTATCCCCAGTAAAATAAGTATCATTAAAATTTGGGATATAATTAATATTTTGCAACATTGATCTATTATTTAGAACTTTAATTAAGTTTTTAATCATTTCAAAATTTTGTAGTTTATGATAGATTTTAAATTCTAAATTAATGAAAAAAATGATAAATTTTCTCTTATTAGTGCGTTCATTAGGATTTCGATCATTTAAACAAAGTGTAAAGCAACGATGAATAATACTACTACATTCTAATAAGATTTCTTCATTTTCCTTTAGTGTATTAGATTGTTTCTTTGTCAAATTTTTAGCTTTATTAAAATTTAAATTTGTGAAATTTGTTATGGTGAAGGTGTAAAATTTATTTAATAATTGGAAAAGTGGGTATAATAATTCATTTAAAGAATCATTATTAGTTACGATCCTAATAATTAATTTAATTTGTTCCACAATTTGTTTAAACATTTTAGTTTTCCAAGTTTTATTCCTCTTTTGATTAAGAGTTATATTTTTAATCTCCATAGTCTTTTGATATAGTTCGTATACTTTTGGATCAGGAACACCTTCCAATGTGTAGATGATACCACCATGATCATTCAAGGAGTCATTATTGTTCATAGTATGTGAATGTTTAGTGATTGGTTCCCATAATAACCACCCAGTGAATTCATCTGGGAAATTACCAGTTTGGAAGCAAACATTGATATCGAACTGTTCTAACATGACCTTCTCGATGATTCGATGGACTGAAACGTTATTGAAGGTTTTGGTAGTTAGGTCTCAATCTTGGTATGTACAATTTTTCAGTTGTAGTGAGTATTAAAGAGAGAGAAAAAAAAAATGGATAGTAGAAACAAAAGGCTAAATAAGTTGGAGATCCAGTTTGGTTGCTAAGTCTTGATATTGATACAAAATAGACTCCAGTCAACTGATATATCATCCCAGATGCAACGAAATGGAAGTTTGCAATTACATGAATTGAGTATTGTGAATAAACAGCGTGATACAGACAATAATATTGAAGATGTTAACAGCAAATTATCACAAGTGGATGAGTTTGCTAATGGTGTTGGTGACCTTAATGGGAATGACTTTGCCAGTAAAAAGAAGATACAAACTAAAAGGATTGTACCACCAATGAGGAAGATCTCTGATAAGAAGGATGAATTGGAGATTGACACAATGTTATATAAGCTAGCCAGCAAAAAGAGAGAGATAAGTGAATTGGAACATCAATTACACTATGCTAAACAAGAGCTAAGGAATTTAGAAGAAATGTTCAAGAAGATTAGTACTAATGAAAACGATGGTAATAACAGCACGAACAATGAGAGCCGTATCAGTAACAGTAATAGTATCAGCAACTTAACGAGTAAGTTAATGCTTAATGACAGTAATAATGTTGCCACAAATGCACGAAACATGCTGAACAATGCCAAGACAATAGTGAATAGTAGGTTTATCTCTGACACATCTAAAAACGATAACGGTGAAAGTAGCAGTAATAATAATAATGATAGTAATAATGGATCGTTTTTGCAGAGACTGAAGAAGAAGATAGACGAGTTTAATGTGAACGAGGACGAATTCGATGAGCATGTGCAAACAGCTAATGACAGTGAGTTCTACTTGAAGGAAGGGTATGCCGTCGACGAGTCGGAACTACAAGAACGAGACGAGCAAGACTTCCGCTTCTGGCAGAGCCTGCACAGTGGTTCCCGCACCACGGGCCGTTCACGCCAGTGAGAGGGTGAGCGAATGTAGTTGGCGGTGGTGGGCAGTAGTGTAAGTGTTCGTTCATCATTGCTTGTTTCGTTGTTCGAGAAGTTTTTCCTATGCAGTGGAAAAAATCGATGGCAAGCTGTGTTGCAGGCCAGTTGGACACACCACGGCCAACAGTACCACCAAGAGCTGTCTCCTAGACCGTCCGCTGGCCATGAGCGAACAGTACGACGCATTGAAGAAAGAGCTGCAGGAGGCCCTCGCCAAACAGAAACAGCACGAACAGGACCTTGCCAGGCTGGAGCAAGAAATCTACGACAAGGAGACGCAGTACTTCAACTCGAACACCTACGTCACATCACAGTCCACAAAGCCCTTGCACATCCCGGGCAACATCATCAAGGGGTTCGACGGCTTCAACAGGTCGCAACACTACTCCAACGACCACAGAGACAACCTCAATGCAAACGACAGAATATTCTCATTGAGTAGCGCAAACTACATAAAGCAAATGGAGAATACACAGAGTAACAATATCGCCAACGGTAATGGCAAAGAATAGCCTTCTGCCACTATTGTGTTACAGATAGCAATCACCACTAATTTTCCAACCTATTGCAACATATATATATATAAATAATACACCATATATATCAGCATGTGCGTAAATCAAAGTAGATTCAAATGCAAAGAATATAGAGACCGAAGAGATTACCTTCATACTTGAAGCAAGATGATTCATTTTCTTCTTCTTTGAATGAATCCAATCGCAGTGGCAATCCCTGCAATTATCCCAACTCCAATCGCCACACCCTTCATCGTCTCCCTTTGTATCTTATCTTCAATCATTTGCTTCAAAGCTATCACTTGTCTGTTATTTGGCTCCACTTCATACAATCTATCGATATACCGTTTCGCCATAGTAAAATCATTGATCTTATAATACCCGATTGTCATATAATACAAACATTCACGTCTTCTAAACTGTGACTCCTTATATATGTCCGTTAGCAGTTTAATACCCAATCTCTGATCATTTATATCATTTGACTTGATTAACGCCCAAGCGTAGTTGAACTTGCTTTGGATAGTCGCTGAATTACCACCTTCAAGAACAACTTGCTCCCTTAGCACTTGCAATTGTTGGGGCAGTAGAGGGTCGTACGAGTCTGTCAATGCGGGCAAATAATCGATCTTAGTCATCCTTTGCGGGTTTCACTACTTATAGTTTACACTTATTGTAATGTATTTGTTTATTACCATATTTTTATTTTTTGTTCTATTCCAATTCAACATTTGTTTGTTCTAAACCTCGAACTAAACTCATTCAAATGGAGGATACTACCAACTTGAACACTTCGAAACTGGGTACCAAGCAGTACTGGGATGATTTTTACAAAGTAGAGAGAAATAACTTTAGAGAAAATGCAAATGACACTGGTGAACGTTGGTTCGATGACAATAACGCTGAAGATAAAATGATTCAATTTTTAGATGATAATATTGGTCAATTTGCCATAAGATCAGATTCGAGTATGATTGACCTCGGTACGGGGAATGGTCATTTACTGTTTGCTTTGAGAGAAAATGAATTTACTGGTAAATTCGTAGGTATAGATTATTCATCAGAAAGTGTAAAATTCGCAAACGATATTGCAAAGAATAATCCAATAAATGATATTTCATTCGAACATGCTGATATCTTTTCTGATACTTGGAACCCAGGTAAATTTGATATTGTCCTTGATAAAGGTACACTTGATGCCATAGCTCTTAGTGGGTTGAAAACTTCAGATGGGAAACCGATAACAACTATTTATAACAAAATAATATCGAAACTACTAAATTCAGGTGGTGTATTCTTAATAACATCTTGTAATTTCACTCAACAGGAATTAATCAAAATTATCGAAGATGAACATTTACAAATCTGGGAACTTATTGAATACCCTGTTTTCGAATTCGGCGGCGTCAAAGGTACCACTATTTGTACAATTGCATTCACTAAAAGATAGATATTGACCTTTGTCTTTTCGTTGCATTATATAAATCCTTCTTAGATCGTTAACAAAATTATCAAATTGGCATAATATTGGGAAAATAAATATATAGTATAGTAAAAACATTTATATATGCATTTCCTATATGTACAACAAGTTCATGCCCTTCATTTTAATAGCTCCATGATACTATCATATAAATTGTCAATCAAACCTGTATTACCACATTTGATAGCATAAGTAACTGGTTTATTATTATCATCAATGGCAATAATTCTGATAAATTTTTCACTTTGTAATGAACCAGGGAAACCTTTCAATATCGTAAACTTGTTTAACAAGGGCAAGTTCAATATAACTGTTAAAACACCACGAGATCTCATAACTATACGCGACTTGTTCGTTGTCTTATCTTTATTTAATTTCAATGTACCAACACCTCTTTCCTTCCAACCATCTTTGATGTCATGCAATTGATATAATTTACAATTAAGTTGTAAAAGACATGTCTCAGCTTCTTCACCTGATTTGACTTCTTGTTTATGCAAATTAACAGTTTTCTCTTTAGTAATAGAAGGAAGTTCATCGGAATTTTTTTTAACATCTTTATCATTTTTATCTTCAGTAGGTTTAGTTTGCTTCAATACACCAAATCCTGAACCAAAGGAAAAATTAGAACCGAAAGCAAACGGTTTCTTAATTTCCGTATTATCATCACTATTTTGACCTTGTTTATTTTTATCATTACCACTACTTTTATCACTATTAGATTTTTCAGTCTTTTGTTTATCACCTAAAGAAAGAGTGTTTGTTGGCTTTGTAATATTGAATCCTGAACCAAAACTAGTGGCTGAACCGAAAACGTATTTAGATCTACTTTCTTCAGATTTTTTAATTTTATCTTTTCCTTCTTCCTCTTTTACCTCTTTATCGTTTTCCTTTGACGCGGCTGCATCAGTATCTGTCTTGGATGTTTCTTTGGACCCTTCTTCAGTTTTCTCTTCAAGCTCTGCTTCCTTATTATCTGCTTTGGACTCTTCTTTTGTCTCATCTTTATTTGTTTCTAATTTTATCCTTTTCCTGTTATTTTCAGCATCAATAGTATCCTCCTTCTTATCGTCATTTAACCTTTTCCTATTATCGGTTATCTCCGTTTCAGACATCTTGTGAGTATTATAGTTTTATTAAGTGCTGTTCTCGTCTATCCCAAAAGGTAAAAAAATTTGTTACAGGAATAGAAGTTGATCTTTTTTTGAAGCAAATAGTTAGGATTGGTTCGATACAATATTTTTTAAATATTATTCGAAATGCTAGTTATATGTTGTTATATTCTGTACTGTAAAATAGATATCAAGTTATATTAGTTTCATTATTATTTTCATATTCAATAAACTTTTTCTTATAAAAAAAAAAAAAATTAAAGAAAAAAAGTGATAATAGTAAGACAATAAACAAAGAAATCTGTAATATAAAAAATGAAATGATATTAGTTTAGCAAGAATTAACTACATAAAAAAATCATAAGAAGTCATAAATTTTTTGTCTTGCTCATATGAAAGCTAAATAACGTTTGAATCGTTGTTATCAATATCGATTGGTTTATCATCTACAACAATATTACTCATTGGTGTAGTTCTGTATTCTACTTCTACCATGGCACCTTCATTATTACACGAAACTTGCAAATCTACTTTGAATTTTTTGTTATTGATTTCTCTTTCATCATTATAAAACCAAGTCATCTTATTAACTTGTTTATCTTTACTTTTGTTTTTGAATTTTGAATCAACATCCTGCAATAATGCTTGATTGATATCTTTTAATAAGTGCTTCTCAACATGTTGGTTTAGATGTCTAACAAATTTTTTCGAATGACAGTTAACCTTTTCATGAATCTTTTCTGGATCACTTTTGGCATCTTTTAAGACAAATGGTGGGTAATATTTAACTTTACAAAAAATATTATCAAATTCATCATCTTCTGTTTCATTCTTCAAATAAGTTTCAAAATCATCCAGATCTTCAAATAGTTTAAATTGTTCACCGTTTTTAGTGGTTACTAAGGACATTTTTGGTCCCTTTTCTTTTCTTTTATTTTTAGTCATTACTATACTATCGTTTTTTATATAATGGTATGTATGTGTAGGTATATAGGTATATATTTACCTAGTTTGAATATGGATAGAATATTAAATAAAGTCGAACGTTAATAAGCGCGAGTTCCGAAATAGATCTATATTTATACACTTTATTATTCAATATTTTGAGAAGCGCCCTTAATTTTTGACTCCAATTTTATTCTGGTTTTTTATTGGATTATCGTTTTGACTTACGATTCGACATTCAACATTCCAAGCTTGACGGTTCTTATTTATCGGCGTTATTGATTTGTCGTCCGTAAGTTATTTGGGAAGAGTCTGTCTTGTACAAATGCAAAAAATTTGTCATTATTTTGATTCAGACAAGATGTCAATGTCGAAATGTCGAAATTTAATAGGCAATATTGCTTTTCAAAATTGGAATTATAATGATTCCCTTCGTTTTGAAATAAGCAGGACTTTGTCATTGTTATGTCATCTGTCGTTGTGATTTTCGTCAAATGACATTTGAAATTGTCATATTACATTGAGATAGGTCTCTTTGTTAATTACCTTTTCTGCTTAAAACCGGTGCCTTTTTACTTTCGCTTCGGGTACTATTTTTTCTATTGTTCATATGTCCCAATCTGACCACTAAAATTTGTCCCACTAATACTTTTCACTTTGTTCAAGATTTTTTATTACTTTTTCTACCAGGTGTGGCAGTTTGTCCATTATTAACCTTCATTACCTAAGCTTGACTTGAATTTGGTCAGATTTTATTGAAAAGGGTTGATACTCACCTATTTTTGTATGTAATTTAATACAATTATAATAATCCATACAGGTATTACACCGTTTTCTTCAGTTAACGCTGTACGCAAGAACCAAAAACTAGCAATTTCCCTAGTCTGTCGATTCGCTTGGACCCCAATAGAACAAACAAGATAGTCAGGTTTACAGGTTGTCCTCTATGGAACCCTGTATTGCATTATCTTAGGGTTTTGTTTCAATTTTTTTTAATATTTATTTCATAATGTACGAAATTTTACAATAACTATCATTCATTGCCTTGACATAAAAGAAAAAAAGCAGTCGCAAATTTTATCAACAACGAATGGATCTAATTGTATGAATAACAGTAAATTTACTATATCCAAGATATCTTTGAAGAATGACGCCACTTTACAGGCTGCTGATGAGCTTTTAAACAGTAGTACAAACAATTTCTCAATTATTCAATTGCGAGACAAGCTTAAATGGAATAATGATCTAACATGGAAGAAAATTTGCCAATTGAGAAACAAATATATCATTGAGTTTAAACTATTAGATTTAAACTTGAAAAATATAATCGGTAAGACAAAGTTAACCGAAGTGTGCAAATTACTGATCAATGAATTTAATGTTAATTTCGAAGATTTAAATATCTTTGTCAAATTCATCATCTTAGGAATACAATCGATAAAAAGAAATCAAAGAAGGAATATCAACAGGAAAAAAAAAGCCATACTCAATAATAATAGCAACGTTACAAGCATCATTTTAGAAAACGGTGCCGAAAGAGCTGTTGGTAAACAATCAATTATTAATCATAATCATAGCCTCAATATCTTGAAGGACATTGTCGACAAGGTAAAACCAATTAAAGAAATCTCTAAACTTAGCTCAGTTAATAAATTACCAAACTTGTCTATATTCATTGATGATAATATTGATATAGTCAGCAATGCCAATAAAGTCCCTAAGGATAAAGAAAAAGACGCTATCCCATTTTTCCTTGTCGAAAAAATTATCTTAAATATACAAAATTCGAAAACATGTTTCAATATCACGAAAGATATAACTAGTGGTAACAGTAGTATTTTAAATTATGATAACGATATCATTGTAAAAATGGGAGAATCCATATTACAGTTAACCGCAGGTTATATTTTGGAGCGCTTTATGCCCAATTTAGCAGCAATCTCTAAAAGGTACATCTGGAATAAATTAAACTCCGTGGGGTTATTAAGTACTCTTTCTTATCAATTATTCAACAAATTTACATATGTGAAAATGAAAAAGCTTGAAGTGAAAGATGATCATGATGATCTTGATATTGAAATTGAAAATAATATGAACTTGCTGAAACTAATACTTGGCGCTTTGGTGAAAGATTTTGGATTCGATTCGATATTATACGATATAAGTGAAATAATTTACCACCTTACTATCACTAAATATCCCTTACAAACAGATTCGAAAAGCTTTAATGTCAAAAACGTTACTAAAGCAAACGGATCTAAACCTAATTCCATCTCTTTTAATGATAAAGGAATCAACTCCTCTGTTCAAATAACTGACTCATCGGTCATATTATCCACTCTATCTATGAAACCAAATATTGCGAATACTGAGATATATAAAACGGTTAAGATTCATTTCAATAATCAAGAGCAAGAATTTAAATACTCGATCTTGAGTAACGCATCACCTACAGTTTTAGAGATAGTTGAAAATTGTATCAAACTATTTAAGATTTTAAATGATCACAACTTGGCTATTTTTCATCACGATGAGCGAATCATGGATGATCAAAAGTTGTCAAATCTTTTTAATAAGTTGGACTCTGCTGAGTTGATATTAACACTGAAACGATTAGCATGAAAATGAAGTATGTATGATAGTATATAGACAAATAAATATTTTTTATGTTTTGTAATCGAATTTTCCATAATTTTCATTTTTTCATTGAATTGAAGTCGAAGAACAATTTCGTCCTTTGAATTTAGGAATCAACCTTCAGGAACTTTAGGAAGAATATGCTCTTAATGTTAAAATAAGTTCAGTAAAACAAGAAAAGCCATACCAACATGTATAGTTGTTCGGACAGGGAGATTTTTTTTGCTTTGAGCAAGAAATGAAATTGTTGAATTTAAAGTACATTACTTATTGTTAGAACTACTGAGAAACAAATTGGCATCAAACTTTGCCCAGTTGACGACATTTATATGCATTATACAACAATTAAGATTTATAGCAAGAAATATTACTAACCCTAACAGGCCGTAAACAAGTTGTAAAAAGTATTAATTATAATATAATTTTTTAAAAAAATAAGAATATATATGAATATATATGGCCTAGCATATCATGATATATACTAAGCTGCAAAAAAAAAAAACTCAGTAATATAGATACTAAGATAAGGAAATGAACTAAAAAATAGAAAATATTCTTTTTATTGATACAGTTTTTCATATTAGTCTTGAGAAAATAATCTATGGAAAATTTATGTCTTTTTGTAATAATGCAAATTTAGAAAGATAAAATGAACATTGTTTGATCTCAGTTCAAATTTAAATCAGTCAGTTTATTTAGTTCAAAATCATCATCATTATATGGTGGAAGTTCACTAACTTTCAATTTATAACCTAAGGAATATTCCTGATCCTTCAGATTTTCGAAACAAGTTTCTTTTAATTCTTTATTATGGAACCCTATAATTGCATTATAGTAAATCGCCTCCATTTGATAGAAAGCCCCTTCATTTGCGCTATTATTACTAGTATTGTCTTTTAAATTGATATTCAATTCAATATCTTGATTTTCGTAAACTCCAACATAAAATTCTCTTGTATTATTATTAATATTAACTGTCTTTCCATTAGAATCGATATGTGATAATTCTTCCAAATCTAATAATTTGGGACACTTCAATTTGATAAAATCTTTCAAAACTGTCCAACGCAATTTTCCATATTTCTCAAATGAATTTGTCACTAAGTCAATGCGTGATGGTTTTTGTAGTAGTAATTTTTGTGTCTCTGGTAATAAATATGGTGGAAAGTTGTTTAGTTTTAATTGCCACATTCCACGTTCAGTCATTTGTCTCCTAAAGTTTCTTTCATTAAAAATATTCTTTAATTTTTTAGGTTGCTTGAATGGATTTGTATTTCTCTTAACCATCAATACATTACCAGGTGGTGGTAAATGAGAGTTTAAACTTGAAGCACTCGGATTATTTAGAGCTGAATTATGTAAATTTGGATTCTTTTGATGTTGTTGTTGTTGAAGATTAATATTACCATTCTGATTTAGATTAGATATTGGCATAGGTATTGGCGGAATCGGCAAAGAACCTGGAATGAAATTTTCGCCAGCTAATGATAAGGGTCCATTTGTAATTGAATTAGATCTCGAAGAATAATGAGCTGCGATAGAGTTAGTGTTATTAACGTTAGTTGCCACAAAAAAATTTGGATCGAATGTACTATTCATATTATAATTTTTAAATTTATTGCTGCTACCTGTATTGATGCTAATATTCTCACTGTTGATTTTGGTACCATTATTATTATTATCGAATTTTGGTTGATGATAAGAGTATCTTTTCCTATACGAATAACTTGATGAATAATTATTAGTGTCATTATGTATATTCCCTTTAAAATTATTACTACTATAATTTGTGTTATAGACATTAGAGGTTGAACCAAAATTATTACTACCACCTACAGTTGTAGCAGAATTTCTATTGTTGAAGTTCGGTGGTAAGTTTGGTTGTATTGGCATCATCATATTTTCATGTGGCATAGGAAATGGTAGCATTGGATTATTTGGGTACATGAAAAAAGGATAGCCATTATTCCCTGGACCAAAATTGTTATTCATGTTTGCCATTATGGCATTCGCTGTATTTGGTGAAGTGCTCATAGTAGGGTACATTAAATAAGGATTGATAGGTGGTGAGTTGTGAAATGGAAGCGAATTAGAATCTGTGTCAGATATAGGACTTATTGACGGTGATGCCAAACCATGAGTGATCGACTTTTTGTTTGTGACACCATTACCGTTTATGTGGGTTTCATCTGCAGTTTCATTTTTGATGTTTCCACGCTCACTCCCAGTTTCATATTCGCTTTCATCTCCAGATTCGTAGGCATTTTCTTTATTATCCTTTGCTGGTTCATTATATGACTTCATTTTAATTTGAGTGAATGGTGTTCCAAAATTTTGTTGTTGTTGTTGGGGAGGGATAAAAGGTTGATTGAATTTTGGTGGGATTGGTGGCATAGGAAAAGCAGGCATAACGGGTCGGTAGGTATTTAAATTTTGTCCTGGTGAACTGTTATTGCTACTATTATTTGTAGAGTTTATATCAAACGATCTAATTGGTGTTGAAGTTGTACCAAATTTATCAAGTTTATTACTGTCACTAGTATCATTGGTATCAAGATTTTTATCAGGATTTTGAATATTAGTATCTTCATTATTTTCAGTAATATTTTTATCACTAATATTTGTTTGTACTGGTAAAGATGGTAAAATTGTTGGGGATGGAATTGATGTAGTTGTTGAACTTGAATTTGAAAAATTTACATTGGTATTATTAAAATTGCTAAAGTTATTATTATTTGTATTATTACTACTATTATAGAAAGGATTATTGCTATTATTATAGTTATTAGTGTTATTGCTACCAAAATTTGGTAATAAATAAGCGTACAAGTCAAAATAGTCCCATTTATAGGAATTAATGGTAATGATCAATTCATTAATCATTTCCCATCTTAAATTTCCCTTCAAAGTAACAACACAACTTTGAAAATTAACGAATGGCGGAATAATTGAAGTCATTATAGGTAATAATTTAACTTTTAAAATATTCGAATGGTGAATAATACCACCGATTAAGTATTTAATTTGCTTCCAGTTTTTACCTGGTGGTAAATTATCAATTTTTAGAAGGATTACTGAGTCCATATTATTATTAGTATTATTAGTATTATGATAATTATGATTATTATAATTATTGTAATTACTATTAAAATTACGTTGATTGATATTATTTCTTTTATAAATATTTTGGATATTACTATTTTTAATACTGTTCGCTTTATTTAGTGAATTAGGATCAGTTTCATTATTCCTACTTTCAAATTCAGCTTCACGATCAGTTTCAATACTAATATTTTTCTTATTTGATTCAACTTTTCTCTCTTGTGATTCATCATTTGAATCATTGACTAACATTTTCGTTGAATCAACTTTTCGATCATTTTCTTTTCCATTAGTATAATTATCTACATCAGTATTATTGTTCTTCCTACTTTTACTAGTTTTATTTTTGTTTAAACGAGTTGAACTATCATTTTCAATTTTAATTGGTGACATTTTTTGAAAAATTTCAGTAAACTGAAATTTTTTATGAACGGAGTAGAAAACTATTGAAACTAAGGCAAAAAAGAAGTGAAACGGTAAAAAATTGTTAGCTAATAAATTAGTCTAAAAATTAGAGCCTCGAACTAATTGTCCACAAAACTATAAATAACCAAATGGGACAAAGAAAAACAAACAAACAAACAAACAAACGAACAAATAAATGTATATAGTAAAGATTGTTTACAATTGCTCTATTTTTATAACCAAAATTTCAAAATAATGAAACCAAAATAAATAAAAATTTGAATGAAATTAAACTCTAATCAACTCAATCAATTCAGAAGTGAAACACCACAATTCAATCGAATCACAACAGATATATTGATGCTAGGTAAGGATTTATAAGATTGAACGAATCCGAAGAGAAAAGAGAAATGAGAAAAGTAATCCTTGATAATAAACAAGTGTAAATAAGTAAACAAGTAAAATAAATAAATTAAAGAAATATGATTAAAGAATGAAATTAAGATGAAATTCAAACAAATAAAAAGGGTATGTAAGTTGCTAAGTTAAATAAAAATTGGAGTAAAAAAATAAATTTCAGTATTGAATGGAAAAGTAAAACGCAAAACGAAGCCAAAAAATTCCATTTAAGAGAAGCTATTTAAAACGTTATTTTTGTGACAGAATTTAGGAAAGACAGACGCATAATTTGCGGGAAATATAGCCCATTTGTTCCGATTTAATTTATCATTTCAATTTATTCAGGAGTAATTTCCGTTTCGCAAACACCGTAGCCGTTCATCTTGGACCAATCAGCCTGAAGTGCATCATGCACACGTAATTTTGCATTTTCTTTTTGTTATATATAATTCGCTCGCTCGCCCTTTGCGGAATCTAGACTCCGAATGTTTCACAAACGTTCTGAATGAAAGGGGCGGGGCGGGCTTAACGACCGCAAAAAAAAAGAATTCTGACTTGGCAAACACAAAACCTGTATGAACTGAAAAGTAGGGCTTGGAAAAAGAGAATAGGGTTAGTGGGAACTAGAGTAAGCAGAGTTTAGGGCTTCTTCAAGAAAAGAAAAAGTACCCTAATTTCCTGGGAAGACTTGTGAGCTATTTTTATTGTCTTGTAACGTTGATTCTTGGTTTACACTGGGATGCGTCAAATGTTCAGGACTACATTAGAAGAAGCATCATTTTGCAGACTTCATGGATTGAACCCAATATACTATTATACACATCTTTTTCGCCTTCTTAAATTCGAGATTGAATAACAGTTTGACTTCTTCTTTTCCTTGTAAGGCTCGCCTTCGCACTTTGGAGAGCTTATTCTGTCTTATAAATCCGTATTACGGATATGAATTCCTCAGTTCGCATACTTGCATCTCCGAACAACGCCTTGCGGTTTAGCTTCAAAGTTTACACGTGATGAAACGCAAGTCACATGCATATCAGATGAAGGTGTGTTGGTGCCTTACAAAATTGCAAAAATCGAAAATCTCATTTTTTTAGTGTCTAGCAAAACTGCAAAAAAAGACAAATGCCATAGTAAATGGAATGCTAACGGTTTGAAACTTTAGTAGATGATAGATAGTACATGCATATTCAATGTGTATTTTTATCTAGATATAGCCCTTTTTATCAACTATCAAATTCAAATAATTGGATTTTAATATTTCTACTATTTACTATTTTTGTGCCCTACTAGGGTTTTGAATTTTTAGGGCTAATTAACTGCCGGGGCTCAAAAAGAACATTCACCGTGAATTGTTACTCCGCCAACCCAAACATCCACAGCATTCGCAACAACCGTTTGAAATATCCTTTAGTACGAACAATACTCTTGATCACAGTAAACGATGCTTGGGAAACCGGATTTTTTAACAGTGTGTAAAACCAAGTTATCATATGACTCAGTTGAAAGTTTCAGGAAGTAATTTCAAAGTTCAAAGTTTTTCCGCAATAAACATTACGTTTTCGGCAAAAACGATGAATTTTTTTTTCGTGGTGAGTGCTTTTTATATTTGTTTTGTCCCTTGGGACAATCGTTTCTGCGGGGATTTCTTCAAACTTTTTCCGTTCTTTGAGTCTTTTTGATACTATGTTGGTCAAAATTGTCCCATGGCCACATATCTTGCATTTCTTTTGTGCCCACAATTTCTTTTTGCCCAAGTTTGCTATACTGATTAGGAAAATTCTTCAATATTATAGCTCTTTTGGGCTCAAAAAATTGCCCTTGTACTGAGCTTTCTCTGCACCCGCTTGGGACAATGTACTTTCCATACATAGTTTTGATTTCCAAATCCCATTGGGGTAATCAATGACTTACTTTTTCACTTGAAATTCTCTTGCTTTTTTTTTCGCTGATGATGAAAATATTTTATATAACCTTCATTGATATAAATAGTCCTCACTTTTTAAAATAAGCTATTTTCTTATTCATCATTACCATTATATTGATTATAATTATAACTTTAATTTTAAAGCAAGAACAACAAACAAGTTATTATAACCATGCCTTTAACTACTAAACCAGTTTCTTTAAAAGTTAACGCCGCTTTATTCGATGTTGATGGTACTATCATCATTTCTCAACCAGCTATTGCTGCTATGTGGAGAGATTTCGGTAAAGATAAACCATATTTTGATGCTGAACATGTTATCCACATCTCTCACGGTTGGAGAACTTACGATGCTATTGCTAAATTCGCCCCAGATTTCGCTGACGAAAAATTTGTTGCTGAATTAGAAGGTTCTATCCCAAAAAAATACGGTGAACACTCTATCCAAGTTCCAGGTGCCGTTAGATTATGTCAAGCTTTAAGTAAATTACCAAAGGAAAAATGGGCTGTCGCCACTTCTGGTACTTACGAAATGGCTTCTCAATGGTTTGAATTATTAAACATTAAGAGACCAAAATACTTCATCACTGCTTCTGACGTTAAAAACGGTAAACCACATCCAGAACCATATTTAAAGGGTAGAAATGGTTTAGGTTACCCAATTAATGAACAAGATCCATCTAAATCTAAAGTTGTTGTCTTTGAAGATGCTCCAGCCGGTATTGAAGCTGGTAAAGCCGCTGGTTGTAAAATCGTTGGTATTGCTACTACTTTCGATTTAGATTTCTTAATTGAAAAGGGTTGTGATATCATTGTTAAGAACCACGACTCCATTAGATTAGGTGAATACAATGCTGAAACAGATGAAATTGAATTAATCTTCGATGATTACTTATACGCTAAGGATGATTTATTAAAATGGTAAATTTAATGATTAATTTTTTGATTTTTTCAATAAAATAAAAAATACATATATTCATTTTACCTTTTTTATTCAACTTAATGTTCTTTGCCTTTCAAATAAATGTGCAATGTTCATATATTTTAACACAAAATAAATAATAGTGATAGAGATTACAATAATAATTAGTTTTATACATATAACTATATAATCTTATATTTAAAATAAATTATTATCATGTTGTAATCAATTCCGAATTGAAAACACATTTCACGACGTAGTATATTACTTAAGATTCTGTTCAAGAGATATTGTTATCCGAATTCAATAAAATGAAATAAATGATGATAAAATAAAGTGAATTCAAATTTATTATTTTGAAGTAAAGAAAAATTAGATATATAGATAATGATATAGATATGTTATATTAAAATAAGTCTTTATACTAAATTTATTTCTTACCTTTCTTCTTTTCAGCTTTCTTAGCAGCTTCGGTTTGTTCCTTAACAACCTTCTTAACAATCTTTTGTTCTTCAATTAAGAAAGCTCTGACGATTCTTTCTTTAACACAGTTAGCACATCTAGAACCACCGTAAGCTCTAGAAACGGTCTTTTGAGTCTTAGAAACAGAAGCGTATTCTCTTGGTCTTAAAGCAGCAACACCTGGTAAAGCAATACCACAGTCACCACATTTTGGTCTAGAAGCTAACTTTTTAACATGTTGGGCGACTAATTTACCACCTGGAGTCTTAACGACTTTAATTTGGTTGGAACGAGTATTGTCTGTTCAAGAAAAAATTGAAAACTTCAAATTATTATTTATTTTTAATCAACTACTGAATAAAAAGGGAATAATTTTAAGTAAAATAGCTTGTTAGTAAAATGAATCCTTCAATCGCAAATTGTTTACCTTACTTCTACTACTGCCACTAAAATTACATAAAAAAAAAATTAAACATAATTGAATAGGAAAATGATATCAAATGACTTTCATAGCCACAGCTGTATTTTGCCATCATTGAATTCTCTTGAATGAACAAGAGAATTGGGATAGCTTGTGTATCTTTTGCATTTTTGATATGAAAGTTTAGGTCATCTTGAGATTTTAAAACTTTGCAAAATGAACGAGTATTTGAAAGAAAATAAATAGAAACAACTTCAAGTTAGATTATCCAAATTAGTGAACAATATGCCACAATTTGATGTCATCGAGATATTCTTCTTAAATTCAATTTTTTCCAAAAAAATTTCAGTGGTAATGTAGTAACATGAAGTAAAACAAATGGTAGTCATAATGAGTTCAAATTTTGTGTAAATGTTAAATCAATTCGACAGTAATCTATATTAAACATACATGGATTTCTTCTTCTGAAGGTAACACGTTGAGCCATCTTTGGTTGTTAATTTTTCGCAAAATCGCAACTAAAACTAAGCAGTAACTAAAAAAGATAAATGAAATATTCAATTATTACTTAGTGGAAACAATGTAGCTGGGTGATACTACAGATTTGCTATGGATGGTTACGGTGATTCAGACGGATGGTTCACTACGGTCTAGCTGGTTCTAGTTTGCGTGGGAGCAATTAACGGGACATCCTTGCGGTACAAAAGGAACATGAAACTGCTAGGCGGGCAGCTATTCTTTTTCTCATGGAATCGTATTGTTAGTTTCCCGCCTAAAGTATTTGATTTCCCAGCGATGGTGGTAACACGGTGGAACCACTGCCATTTGAACAATTCGAACATCAATTTTGTAAGAAAAGCAAAAATTCAACCCAGTTTCCTAAAAAGGCAATCGGCTGGGCAAAAAAAAAGGCTAAATTTCAGAAGCATATATAAAACATCCAGACATCTTTTTATATCGTCAAACAATATTCAATTTTTAGGCATCTGGGACAAGGTATGACTTAATTCCAAGTTATTGACCTTTCAGAGTTTCAGCAAGGTTTGTCAGTTCAGTGTAGATTGCCATGTTCTAACACATTGGCTATTTTCTTCAAAAAAAGTGAAAGAAAGACTTTTTATTTAATATATGATGTCATATTATATTTTCACTATATTATATTAACAGAAGCTTTAATCATTTTCAGCAGCGATAACTTCAACTTCTAAGTCAACACCTAATGGTAAAGATTTAACTGCAACACAAGATCTAGCCGGTTTATGGACATTGAAATATTTAGCATAGACGCTATTAAATTCTTTAAAGTTCTCAATATCCGCCAAGAAAACATTGACTTTAACAATTTTGTCCATGGATGAATTCGCTTCTTGTAAAATATTTTTGATGTTACTAAAGACTTGATGACCTTTATCAGTAATGGAACCCTGAACTGGCTTATTATCTGGTGTATATGGGATTTGACCAGATACAAAGATCAAGTTATTAACTTTCATAGCTTGTGAATAAGAAGCAGCAGCTGGTGGTGCATTCTTGGTAGCTACAGGTGTTAAAGTAGTCAATGATCTAAATAATCTCGTTGAGTTGAAGATATAATTTTTGAACATTCTTAGCGTAATGAGTCAATGGTTCAAATGGATGTACCCTGATGATATAAGGCAGCTAGCAATATATTTTATATACAGAACAAGAAACAGTTACACAGTTGGCGTAATTTGTGTGCGGGAACACAAATCCGACATTATTTTCCAGCCGGAATTCGAATGACAATCGCAGCTCCAAACAGAAAAAGGAAAAGGGTTCCGTACGCAGCGATGCTGTTATCTGGTTTATCTGTTTTGCAACATGTCTTATCTTGCGGTGGGTGAGGGCACACGTTTTAGTAGTCCGTTTGTCTGCCCTTTGTCAGGTCTCTTCTCGATATTTCCCCTAATCTTGCTACCCTAAACGGCGGCTCCAGGCGTACTGCCAGCTCTGTCAGCACCTGCATAACCAGACCCCAGTGAAAACTGCGTACAGAATTTCTGTGCAAGCCCTGGGTGGGTAGGGCTGATATTGTTTACTGCCCTGCCCATACCCGGTATCAATCTGCTTTTTTTGAAAAATGATAAATGCATGTATTGTTTATTTTGTGCGTTGATATTTCACCTTGTTCTTTCTGTACATTGGATTTGCTACGGTATACACAATTATTTGCTTTGATTCTTGCAAATAACTTTGACAATAAACCTTTATTGTTATTTTGTCGTAGTCTTGATTTATTATAGCAATATAATAAATTATTATGCATGGTTCCAAGCCAATAAGAATACCAAATACATCTACTAAGGAATTTTATGTAAGTAATGATATCAATACCTCCAGGCTTACCACCCAAAATGTTACCAATAGCTATGAACACAACAATAGTAACATTTGCAGAGATACTAGCGATCTTATTCAAGTAAACACAATGACTGGTAACACAGTAATATCAAAAAATCCTGTCAGTAGTTTGAATGATACTAAAACAGAAGGATTAATTGATAGTGATTCATTACAATCAGATTTGATAGTATCGAATATAGCTAATTCATTCGATAATCAAGAATTGATTAACCGTCAAAATTTTAATGATGTTATTTCTAGTGGTAGTAATAATATATACCCTAATCAAATGACAAATTCATTCAATGAACAAGATAAAATGTTAAATGGTTCATTTATTGAATCAAATTCATTTAATGAATATTTACGGACAAATAATCTAATCAACAGTTATATTAACTATGATAGAAATAATATTCAAATTAATAACAGTTTCCATACAGGTTCATTACCAGTCAAAAATCAACCAGAGGGGCGATATCTAGAACATATTAATGGAAATGAATTAAATAAAGATAACTATTTACACAACAATCATTCTAACTCAAGCTTATTACATGACAATATAACTTCCCCTTTTGGGGTGAACGAAAATAACTTCGCTACTCATAAAACTAAAATGAATAATGACATTTATTTAGATCATAAAGAAATATTGGCAATTATACATGAAAAATTGAATACTAAAAACAAATTCAATGAATCGACAGTTGAACAAATTAAGCCCTTGGCAAATGAAAATTTAATTAATATAGCAAATTTCCCCGTTGAAAAATTACTTAAAATGCTATCACTATTATTGAATAAAATTATTAACTCTAATGATGAGCTTATTGATGATTTTTATCCACCATTAAAGCCAGATAAAAATGATATTTTCTCTTGCTTTTATGGTAAGTATCCTCCAAAGATCACAGTTGAACAATATTTATTCAGAATACAGACTTATTGTCCAACAACAAACGATATCTATATTTCCTTATTGGTATATTTTGATAAGATATCCAAGAGATGCCATGATTACATAACGAAAGATTACAATGATAATTCTATCATGAATAATAATAATCATAAAACTGATGATCAGATAAATAATACTTCACCAAAACAATCACAAACATTCGTTATGGATTCATATAATATTCATCGATTACTCCTAGCAGGTATAACAGTAGGCACAAAATTTTCCAGTGACTTCTTCTATAGTAATTCGCGTTATGCAAGAGTTGGAGGAATATCACTAAACGAGATAAATAACTTAGAATTAACATTCATGATGTTGCTGGATTTCAAACTGACTGTAGAAATCGATGAGTTGCAGCGTTATGCAGATTTGCTATACAGATTTTGGGAAAATAGCCAGACAGATATTACCTCGTAGTGTCTCACTAATAAACTACGCCATAATGAAACTAGATCATCATCACAATTAGCAGCAAATCACCATAGTGAGTCTACCCTAGATAAATTTCACTTCGCATATTTTTTTTATTTTCAAAGAACGATGAGCAAAAATGAAAAAAAAAAAAACTGAATATTTGTGCAGGTTCAAGCTTAAAGTTATCACTGATACTAATTAGGACACCTTGCCTTCCCATTCAAAGCTTAATCAAGATTATCCATTCTACAGAAAGCATGGGATTAACACACAGACCGTCAGTTGTTGCTGGTAACAGCGACTTCCCCGACAATGACTCCACATACGTTCATCACGATCAATACGAAATGAAAGATTTAGAAAAGGACTCTAATCGAGATGTAAAACAATATGCAACAGAAGTAACTTATGCAGATGAACCCCCCAGTGAGGCATTTATTGAAGAAACAAAACTAAGTATTTTCAGTAGGTGGGCCGCCAGTCTAAATGCTGAAACTAAAGGTATTGAACCTATTGAAGACCACGAAAAGAATGATGATGATATATTGAATGCTGCATCAATGTGGTTTTCAGCAAATATGGTCATAGCCGCTTATGCATTAGGTGGTATTGGTCCAATGGTTTATGGTTTAAATTTTGGTCAATCTGTTTTAGTAATTATTTTCTTTAACATTTTGGGTCTTTTACCAGTTGCGTTTTTTTCAGTTTTTGGTGCCGAATTTGGTTTAAGACAAATGATATTATCAAGATTCTTAATTGGTAATTTAACTGCAAGAATTTTTGCCTTAATTAATGTTATTGCCTGCGTTGGTTGGGGGGTTGTTAATACCGTAGCTTCAGCACAGTTATTGAATATGGTTAATTCGGAGCATAGAATCCCGCTTTGGGCTGCGTGTTTAGTAATTATTGGTGGTACAGTAATGGTTACATTTTTCGGTTATAAAGTTATCCATGCCTATGAAAAGTGGTCATGGGTACCCAATTTTGCTGTTTTCTTAGTTATTATTGCAAGATTAAAGATTTCTGGTAATTTTACATTGGGTGAATGGAAACAAGGCCCCACTACAGCAGGGAGAGTATTATCATTTGGTTCTGCGGTGTTTGGGTTTGCCACTGGTTGGACAACTTATGCATCTGATTATACCGTTTATATGCCAAGAAATACAAATAAATTTAAAATCTTCTTCTATTTAGTTGCTGGATTAGCATTTCCATTATTCTTTTGTATGATTATTGGTGCTGCTGCTGCCATGTCTGCCATAAATAATCCAGTTTGGCAAGAATATTATGATCAAAATGCGATGGGTGGTGTCACATATGCTATATTAGTACCGGATTCATTACATGGATTTGGTGAATTTTGTTGTGTGTTGTTAGCACTATCAACCGTTGCTAACAATGTACCAAATATGTATACTATTGCACTTTCTGCTCAAGCCATGTGGGAACCATTTGCCAAAATTCCAAGAGTTGTATGGACCATGGCAGGTAATGGTGCCACATTGGGTATTGCGATCGCTGCAGTTTATTTTTTCGCTGGATTTATGGAAAATTTTATGAATTCCATTGGTTATTATCTAGCAATTTATACTGCCATGGCTTTACCAGAACATTTCATCTTTAGAAAAGGTTTTCAAGGTTATAATATTGAAGATTGGAATAATAATAGCCGTTTACCAATTGGTATTGCGGGTTGTGCAGCCTTTATCGCCGGTGCATTTGGTGTTGCATTGGGTATGGATCAATCATATTGGATTGGTGAAATTGGTCGTTTGATTGGTGATTATGGTGGCGATATTGGATTCGAGTTAGGTGCCTCTTGGGCATTTATAGTTTATTGTTGTGTAAGACCGCTTGAAATAAAAAAATTTGGTCGTTAAGGGTACAAAAACAAGAGATGTAATTTCTATCATCAAAAAATTGCCGTTACACAAAGCCATTTACTTTTGCATTATTTCCAAGTAATTGGATGAAACATTGATAAATCATTGCAATATATATATTGTTATATAATGGGGTCGAAATCAAGTGAAACAATTTAGCTAAAAAAATTTAGTTGTTTGAAAACTTCAGCATAATCAGGGAATAGTTACAACTATTTCGCGTTCCTCAAGATGTATACACTCCCTTCGTTCATTAAGGGTTTACAATGGGATTGGTGGATGATTATTTTGTATAGAGCAATGTTTGTCATGGGGGTAATATCACTGATTGTTGCTAAATGCTGTTTACCAGTCTTCCTACAGTATGGTAAGACTTGGCAAAAACATAAAGTGAAGGGGTCACTGTGGCAACGAATTATGCACTTCACAGTACCGAAGTCATTTTTCCAGCATTTTTATATACTATCCACTACATTGACCATGATTTCATTGTATTGGAATTATCAATATTTTATAATATGGATAATCTTATTCCATTCCTTAAGAAGATTATATGAGGCCAGATATATTTCGGTGTATACGGTTAAGTCAAGAATGAATTGGTCCCATTATGTTGTAGGGTTGTGGTTTTACTCCACTTTTCATATGATAATAAATTTAAGATTGTATCAGTCAAAAGTGGCATTGGAACCTAAATTGCTACCCACAATTCTATTCATACTGGCCTCTATTGATCAAAATAGTAATCACAAGACATTGTCTCGATTAGTGAAATACTCGTTGCCGCAAGCTGGGTTATTCCAGTACGTTTGTTGCCCCCATTATATGGATGAAATCCTAATTTATTTATCTTATGTACCTTACTGCGCAGAACTGATATGGCCGCTAGCTTGGGTCATAATCAGTCTAATTATATCGGCTAGAGAAACACAGCAGTACTATGTACGCAAGTTCAAAGACAAGAAAGTCCCAAAGTACTCTATCATCCCATTCCTCATTTGATGAGATCAATTTCAAATGGAAGAATCCCGCTATTCCCTGTTTGCCGTCGCCGGCTGTGGCTGTTATGAGGCCAGGCACTTGTACGTATGTAGTAGATTCATTATGTTCGTTATGTAGAAACGTCCAAGAAGCAAGGCAAGTTCGTAGTGTCTTGTCCAAATTGCGAACCGTATTAGTTTATTTTTTCAATGAAAGCAAAAATATTTTGATTTGATTCACTCTGCTTAAACTTCGAAGATCCACCAGCCACTCATCCAAGGTTTCGAAGGTTTGAAACGATGGGTTCATATGAGGGCTTTACGGAATCTACACTGAATAATAATAACAATAACAATAATAGTAATCAGTTTAGTGTTAATAACAACAACTATGGCAATAATAAGAACGATAATAACAACAGAAGTGGCACATCAAGTAGGGACTCTTTTGATTTACAGTTTGACGATCCATTTGATGAGGCATTAGATAATATAGAGATATTTGGTAATCAACGTGACGCATCAAGTAAAAATAACCTATCTAATCCTGCTAATAACAATCTCAATCCTAATTCTGACCCTACAAAAGAACTGTTCGAAATGAGAACCTTTGATCATAACAATATAAATAATAGTAATAATAATAGTAATAATGATCATGATAGTAAAGATACAAATCCTTTACTTGGGAGTATCAGTAACGATGATGAAGATAATGGAAATGGAGGATTTTCCTCTCCAAATATCAACTACGTTCATTCTCGCTCTAATTCACAAGTAAATTTAGTACAAAAGATGACAAATTTCATCTCTTTGAGAACCGCTAAAACTGGTTGGAGATTACATTCTAATAATTCATCAATTTCAGTAAATGTTAACCCCATTGAGCGTGAAATTTTTCCTTCTACTACACCTGTTTATGATAAAAATAAATATCCTACAAATGAAGTCTCAAACGCTAAGTATAATGCAATCACTTTCATACCAACCTTACTTTATGAACAGTTCAAATTTTTCTTCAATTTATACTTTCTTATAGTAGCATTATCACAAGCTGTACCTGCATTAAGAATTGGTTACTTATCATCATATATCGTACCATTAGCATTTGTATTGACTGTCACCATGAGCAAAGAAGCCATGGACGATATTCAAAGAAGAAGACGTGATAAAGAATCAAATAATGAATTGTACCATGTTTTAAATCAAGGTAAATCTATTCCCAGTAAAGCATTGAAAGTGGGTGATTTAATTAAATTACAAAAAGGTGATAGAGTTCCTGCAGATCTAGTTCTTTTACAATCAAGTGAATCAAGTGGTGAATCATTCATCAAGACTGATCAATTAGATGGTGAAACTGATTGGAAACTAAGAATTGCTTGCCCATTAACTCAAAATTTAAATGAGAATGATTTATTAAATAAAATTAGCATCACAGCATCTGCGCCAGAAAAATCAATTCATTCATTCTTAGGTAAAGTAACTTATAAGGAATCAAGCTCAACTCCTCTAAATATTGATAATACCCTTTGGGCTAATACGGTTGTTGCATCCACTGGGTTTTGTATTGGTTGTGTTATATACACTGGTAAAGATACAAGACAAGCAATGAATACTACTGTGGCTACAGTCAAGACTGGTTTACTAGAATTAGAAATTAACAATATATCAAAAATCTTATGTGCTTCAGTTTTCGTATTATCTGTTGCGTTAGTACTTTTTGCCGGTATTCATAATGATGATTGGTATGTAGATATCATGAGATACTTAATTTTGTTTTCCACTATTATTCCTGTATCATTACGTGTTAACCTCGATTTAGCCAAATCTGTATATGCTTATCAAATTGAACATGATAATACAATATCAGAGACAGTTGTTAGAACAAGTACCATCCCAGAAGATTTAGGTCGTATTGAATATTTATTGAGTGATAAGACTGGTACTTTGACTCAAAATGATATGCAATTGAAAAAAATTCATTTAGGAACTGTTTCATACACTAATGAAACTAATGATATCGTTACCGGTTATGTAAACGACATTTGTAAAGACTCAAAAATCAGTTCTTCAACTAATCCAACAACGTCTAGGAAAGATCTTGGTTCTAGAGTTCGTGATATGATAACTACATTGGCCATTTGCCATAACGTTACACCAACTTTTGAAGATGACGAACTAACTTATCAAGCTGCTTCTCCCGATGAAATTGCCATTGTTAAGTATACTGAAAGTGTCGGTTTATCATTATTCAAGAGAGATCGTCATTCCATAACTTTACTACATAACGAATCTAGTACTATGTTACAGTACGATATCCTACAAGTCTTCCCATTCAACTCAGATATTAAGCGTATGGGTATTATCATTTATGACAAACATCAAGATAACTACTGGTTTTTGCAGAAGGGGGCTGACACGGTTATGAGTAAGATTGTTGCCACTAACGACTGGCTGGAAGAAGAAACTGCTAATATGGCTCGTGAAGGGTTAAGAACTTTAGTCATTGCTCGTAAACAATTATCTAAAAAGGTTTTAGATCAATTTCAAAAAGATTACAAAGAAGCATCTTTATCAATGTTGAATCGCGACCACCAAATGGCAAATGTAATAGGTAAATATTTAGAACATGATTTAGAGTTACTTGGTTTAACTGGTGTCGAGGATAAATTACAAAAAGATGTCAAATCATCAATTGAACTTTTGAGAAATGCAGGTATTAAGATTTGGATGCTTACTGGTGACAAAGTTGAAACAGCTCGTTGTGTCTCTATTAGTGCTAAATTAATTTCGAGAGGTCAATACGTTCACATTATTACACATATGAATAAACCCGAAGGTGCATTGAACCATTTGGAATATTTGAAAATAAACACAAATGCATGTTTATTAATTGATGGCGAATCCCTAGGTATGTATTTAAATTATTATCGTGATGAATTTTTTGCTATTGCTCTACGTTTGCCTACAGTTATTGCATGCCGTTGTACCCCTCAACAGAAAGCAGATATTGCATTACACATTCGTGAAATTACAGGTAAGAGGGTTTGTTGTATTGGTGATGGTGGTAATGACGTTTCTATGATTCAATCTGCGGATGTGGGTGTTGGTATCGTTGGTAAAGAAGGTAAACAAGCTTCTTTGGCAGCCGATTTTTCCATAACGCAATTTTGTTATCTTACTGAATTATTATTATGGCATGGTAGAAACTCATATAAGAGATCTGCTAAGTTGGCACAATTTGTTATGCATAGAGGTTTAGTTATTGCCATATGTCAAGCGGTGTTTTCCATTTGTTCCCAATTTGAACCAATTGCCTTATACCAGGGTTGGTTAATGGTTGGTTATGCTACTTGCTATACTATGGCTCCAGTGTTTTCATTAACATTAGACCATGATATTGAAGAATCCTTAACGAAAACATATCCAGAACTGTATAAAGATTTAACAGAAGGAAAGAGTCTTTCCTATAAGACTTTTTTCGTTTGGTGCGCACTATCATTATATCAAGGCTGTGTGATTCAGTTATTTTCACAAGCTTTCACTAGCATATTACCAGAAGTTTTCACCAAGATGGTTGCCATAAGTTTTACAGCACTTATCTTTAATGAATTAATCATGGTTGCATTAGAGATAAATACCTGGAATAGAACAATGGTTATCACTCAACTTGTCACAATTGCCATTTATGTCATTTCTGTCCCGTTCTTAGGCGACTACTTTTTATTGAGTTATTTTGCTACGTTAAAATTTTATGGTGGTTTACTAATGATATTACTTTTGTCTGTATTCCCAGTATGGGCTGCGAAATCAATATATCGTGCAATGCATCCTCCTAGTTATGCTAAAGTTAGAGAATTTTCTAATGTGTAGCTTCTCTTAAATCAAACTATATTTCAGAAGTATGTATCAATAAACACCAATATCTATGAAGCAACGAAAATTTTTTTAATTAATGATACATATGTAATTTTAAAGCAATATTTTTATATATCTATATATATATATATTACTACTTTTTTCTCATTGATGATCCGAATCGCTGTCACTATTCTCGTTGTGACCTTCAACATTTGAGTAAACTTTAGTTGGCCTTTCAAAATCGGAGACATGGGCCCTTGAGATTTGTCTAGCTAAATCATTGAACACAGAAGCCCTTCTTCTAATCATAGAGTGATAAGCATTTGATGGTTCTTCCATATGTGATGTAGATAGATAATTTTCACTGTTAATAGAAGATTTTCTCGAACTTGTATCATATGAATCACTTAATTCCATATCCATGTTTGGACTGTATACAATTGGATATGGTAGTGGTGCCTCAGAACTAACTTTAAATAAGTGAACATTGGCAACATGTTCGTTCTCTACACGGAAAATTACCCAAACAAATCTTCTTATAACTTCTAATAAAGCTAATACAAATGAAGTGGTAGCACTTTGTTGAATTGTAGATGGCGCAATAGCATACACGATCCATTGAAATCTAATGGCAACATTCCAAACCATAGCTGCATAATAAACTGCTTTCCTCTTTGAATCATATGTACCATTTTTCCAGTTTTTAGGACCAGCTAAATATAAATCATTTCTTAAAAATAAATTATGCTTCGATGGTTGAAACAAGGACCAATCGATGACTAAATCCCAAGTAGATGTGGCAATGGCATTGAATGCCGCAAAAACAATAAATGGTACTCTTTTGGACGGATTATGATTTGATATTCTATATATGCATAACGTGACATTGTAAGCCATACCCAGTCCATATTTGATGGCATTTACTAGATGAGGAAACGCATCAGCAGAGTCAGCATATCTTCTTACACATTGTAGTAATCTCCAACCACTTGGGAGACAAGCAATGATACCCATACTTTTCAAATGTGATGAACTACATTGGCCTTTTTCTCCCGTAGTTATCATACAACTAAACATGGCAATATCTGACATTGAGTAAGTTAATGATGAAATGATATCACCTAGAAAGAAGTCACCAAATTCCACGGGAAAAAAACCAGAAAATATAAGTCTAACTATTCTGATGAATAGCCATTTCCTTGTCGCTACTATTTTATCCCAATATGGAATAATCTTATTTGGTAAAATAAATAGGAAGATGGTACCACCTAAACAAATATATGACCAAGGTAAAAGTTGGCATAATTTAAAACTTAAACCTGCACAAATCGAGCACCACAAAATGAAAAATGACAACGAATATAAATGCAGTGGTATACCTGTTGTTGCGAAGTCATTATTGAATAATTTGGAACCATTTTTAACCTTTATTTCACCTAACATGATAAATCTGTAGTTAATACTTGTCTTGAACCAGATAAAACTATTAAGTTGGAACAATAATAGCATTAATAATATCATATACCAGCCACTCCATAAGGGGAATAAGATTCTATGAGTATATGAATTTGATAATGAAAAAAACGATAAATGTAAAGTATAAACAAATACTGATAATGCAATACCAAGGAAAAGTCCCGCAACAGCAACTTGAATAATTGCTCTGTTGTTCCGATGAATCATTTGTGCAGATAAAGTATATTGAACCATTAATTTTTTCAAAGTCTGAGTATTTTTCCTGATTTCATTAGGTGAATCAGTTAAATCTTTTGTATACCAATCTTTGATTTTATTTTCCCACCAAGTGATTGGATCATCTCTTGGATTCTCCACTTTAACATCAGGTGTTGGATGATTGGAGGACGTAATCTCCATTTGCTTTGTTAATAACTGGATACTAGCATTAACATGTTTAAAAATGGAATAATTTTGTTTACAATATTTCATGAATTTATCGACTTCTTTTGTTTGTAAAGTTTTATCAAATTTTTTAACCATTTTCCTAAAACCAGTTACATTTAAATCTCTATAGGTCTTCACCATTTGTAAGAAAAGGTAAAACTCTAATATTGCATCACCTAGCAGTTTTTGAGCTTCCTTTAATGAAATATCGGTACTTAATGCCATTTTATCATACGCAAACGTTTCCTTTACGGTATTTGAGTGCATGTTACTACTTAATGTTTCAATGTCACTACTACTCATGTAATCAACAGTATTATTATTCATATTTCTTAATTTAATCATTCTTTGAAATCTTTTATTATCTGGCCAAGATGGTAATAAATCATTTTGATGTAACAAAAATTTGAAATCATCCCACCAAGTATAATTTTTTTTTACTTTTTTGGAAGTGTTTGAAATTGTACCATAAATATCATTATTGTTTGAATTGATGGGTTTATTGAGTTGAAAATCTGTCATATCATTATCGTTATTACTTATATTTCCATTATTGTTATAGTTTATGTTATCATTATCATTTAGATGATCTAAATGGGAATTCATTTTTTGAATTTTGTAAAATTGTAACTGAGAGTATAGGATATAAAATTTTTTCTTTGATTCATCTAATAACCAATGATAAAATCCATTACACTTTGTTAATTCTTCAGCAATTAACCAATCTTCAATGAAATCATTTATTGCCTTTTTCTGGTAGGAATTATAGTTTTTATTAAGGTTATAATCACTAATTTCATCATCACTGTTAACTGGATCAGTTGTAGCACTATTAGTTTTCTTTAACATGTTAGTTTTATTATTACTATATGGATATGAATTCAAAGAAACTAAAGGGACTACATTATTTTCGTCTGGATTATTGAAATCGTCATCCATCTCGTCATCATCGTCATCATCATCATCATAGACAACATACGGAGTATTATTTGTATTACGATAGTCATCGACCTCATTGTTCTGTCTATGATCTTCAGTAGATTTGTTATCTATAGACTTCTTATCGTTAATAGGATCAAAATTTGTGTTAATATTATCTTTACTATTACTTTTAATCTTAAAGTTAAATTTTTTGATGCTATTAATATTTTTCCTAACTGGATCTCTTGGAAATTTACTATATTGGTATTTTAGTTTTTTTTTACCTAACTTGTAATCAATGTATTTATCCTTCCATTCAGCAATTGCTGATTCGTTCAATCTATCAGCAAATTTCATTGCTAGGTTGAACGTGGTTGTGGTTGTGGCTGAAGATAATTATTGGCGGAGGAATCAGTTAATGCAAAACTATAGTATCAATCTGTCAGTTAGTATGAGATACAAAATTCTTTCATCCAAGTTTAATCTTTTGCAATGTCTAGCACTAGATAAACAAATAAAAGAGATGAAAAAAAATATCGCTATGATTATTTATTGACTTGATTGATGATCAAAAAAGTGCTTTGAAAAAAAAAAAAAATTAAAAAAGTTAAAAAAAAGGAACTTTAAATAATGAGGTATTGTCTTTATTAATTTCGGAAAATCTGTGATTCCAACAAATCGAGTGGCCAATGAGATGAGACTGATGTCAGCGCAAAACCAGTTCCTGTATACTCAAGTTGCGACAATAAACAAGGGTGAAGGAAAGCAGACAAGTTGAGAAGATTCTGTTGGATTTTAAGTTACGAGTAAAAACGAAATTAAAAACAGAAAAAAGTTAAGAGGCAAAGAATCGATGAGTCTTATATTTACAGAAGAAAAACAATATTCGTTTTTCTCACGGAGACCAAAGTGCCGGATTGTCTCACTCGTACTTGTCTCGTATTGGTCAAGATAAAAGAAATAAATTCATGCCGGCATAGCAGATAAGATGCCTTCCTGGTATAGAGAGATTGACTACTTGAAAAACTCGTACAAGGGATGCAACGCCATTTTGATAGACCATTGCCGTTTGTTCATAAGATGTCTGAACTTGTATTAGTTGCCATGTCCCACCGAGTAAAAGAAGTATTTGAAGCACGTGGGACGGACAAATTATACAACTGCTATTGTACTTGATCTTGTCTGAACATTGTTATGCCACGTGGATGTGCTACACTATATTTGACAAAGGATGGTAAGTGAATAGTCTTTCAGCACAAAAGATTCGAAGTTCTCGTTGCGCTTAACGATACCAGCTGCTTAGTGGAAGATTCTTTTTTTGATTCCTTCCCGACAAATAAAAGCATTTATTGTAATTTATCTGAATAAGACATAATGGTAATAAGAACCACTGCATTCGGAAATATACAATATTTCTCAACATTTTAGAGAGCGTAAGATAAACATAAAAGTTTATCAGATCGAAATATTTTACTTCTGTTGATGTCACTAAAGGGATATTTTCAGTCCTATTGACTTTCTTTTTTGTCCTCCAACTGAGACAAAATTTTATGTGTATTTTAAACGCTTTTTTTTCTTTGACTCAATTTTTTCACTACATATCTTGTTGTTTGTTGTATTTACATTAATCGGTTTGTCTTATTGTTCAAGAGTTGCCGTAAACTAGAATAAGATACACGAGGAGAGATTTAGTTGGGAACCCTTTTGAAACTCTATTCCAATTCTTGACTTCACCCCACTTGCTTAAACCAAAGACTTGCAACTCCTTGTGCGATAGACAGGGTTTGTAAATACAAGTTGTAACCTTCAGTGTTTCTTGAAAGGGCCACGTGACCGCAATAATTGCCTTAGCGAAGATGCCACAGTTTGATTTCATTTTTTTTTAGAAAAACATCTCTAATGTTGAAGTAATTAATAATCTATGCAAAAAAAGCAAGCAGCCATATTAAAACAATAATAAATAAAAATACCTGGTTTAATAGTCGATTTGGTCTAATCACATATTTTTGAACCGAATTATATTACCATACTTTTCCCTATTTACATCACATCGTATTATATTTATATTTTACACTAATCCTTATCAATTTTAATAAGATTGTATAAAACATATTATAATATTATCTCTGCACATTCTATTTCATTCATTCTTAATATTCATTTTTAAACATTTTATAGTATTAAAAAAAAAAAAGAAACACTTATTCTTTGAACCTTATTTCACATTTTAAGCAAATTACTTTTTTCACTTTAGACCATCAAGTTCATACATTAATTAAACTGATCTTTTTCTTACTGTTTTGGTTACAAACATCATGTCTAATCTACCTAACAATGATGATACAGATAACAATCCTTCAAATGATGCTACTACTTCAAAGAGAAATTTCGATCATGTCAACAATGATACAAATAATAACAACATCAGTATGCCAAATAAAAAGAAATCGAAAAATATTGTAACTAATCAAGATGAAATTGATAGTTTTGAAAGGATACGAGACAGTAGAAGTAACCAAAACTTTAACAATCCTAATGATAATAAAAACGGAACCAAAATTAATGATCCACCGATGATAGATATACCAACATTCAATTTCAATAAATTTTGTTATAGACATGATCCAGATATTCAGTCAAATGCAACATTCAATTCTTGTTATAAGCAAGATAAAGAACGTATAACTAATTTTAATAACAAATTATCAAGATTAAATTTACAAGAACAAAGCGATATTCATCATATAATATCGAAATTCAATAATTCCAACGATAAACTAAGAAAAATTATATTAGACGGTATACTATCATCAAGTTGTTTTCCACAATTATCTTACATATCGCAACAACTAAAAATAATGATTAAAATCGATTTTATCAGTATTTTACCTCAAGAATTATCATTAAAAATTTTATCGTATTTAGATTGTGAATCATTATGTCAAGCTACAATGGTTTGCCGTAAATGGAAAATTTTAGCTGATAATGACAAAGTTTGGTATCATTTATGTCAGCAACATATTGATAGAAAATGTCCAAATTGTGGTTGGGGTTTACCATTATTACATATGAAAAATAGAGCAAAATTAATTAAAGGTAGACAAAATAATATGAAAAATGATACTTGTAATGCTAATGCAGCTGCTAATTCTAACAATAACATGTCCACAAATAATGATCAACTAATAACATCAAATAATGATCAATCAATAGCATCATCCAATCCCAATAATCATCATGAAAAATCAAATAATTGTATATTAAAACCAATGAATCCATGGAAAATTATTTATAGAGATCGATTTAAAGTTGAATTAAATTGGAGAAAGGGTAAATGTAATATCAAAGAATTCAAAGGTCATATGGACGGTATCTTAACCTTAAAGTTTAATTTTAGATTTCTTTTCACCGGTTCGTATGATTCCACTATTGCTATTTGGGATTTATTCACTGGTAATTTAATTAGAAGATTAAATGGTCATGAAGGTGGTGTTAAAACTTTATTTTTTGACGGTCAAAAATTAATCACTGGTTCATTAGATAAAACTATCAGAGTGTGGAATTATATTAATGGTCAATGTATTTCGACTTATAGAGGTCATAGTGATTCAGTTATGTCAGTAGATTCATATAAAAAAATCATTGTTAGTGGGAGTGCAGATAAAACTGTTAAGATTTGGCATGTGGAAACAAGAACTTGTTATACCTTAAGAGGTCATACTGAATGGGTTAATTGTGTTAAATTACATCCAAAATCTTTCACATGTTATAGTTGTAGCGATGATACAACCATAAGGATGTGGGATATACGTACAAACACATGCCTTAAAGTTTTTAGTGGTCATGTTGGACAAGTACAAAAAGTTATATTGTTAACTATCGTAGATATTGAAAATCTAGTTGTTGACACACCAAGTATTGAAAATGACATAGAAATAGGAAATAATAATGAAAATACAACAGAAAATACTGATAACAATATTAACGGTAATGGAATTACTTTAGATGAGAATATACCATATCCTACGCATCTTTTATCATGTTCTTTAGATAATACAATTAAATTATGGGATGTTAAGACAGGTAAATGTATAAGGACACATTTCGGTCATGTCGAAGGTGTTTGGGATATTGCTGCTGATAATTTCAGAATAATAAGTGGTTCACATGATGGTTGTATAAAAGTTTGGGATTTACAAAGTGGGCAATGTATTCATACATTCCACGGTAAAAAATTACAGAAAGATGAAAACAACAACCCTCATGATAATGATAATAATAATAATAACAATAATAATGGTAACAATACCAGCATCAATAATTCATTAAATAATACAGTTGATAATAGAATATCACCTATTGCATGCGTTGATATTGGTGATTCCGAATTTTTCACCGGTGATGAAGCTGGCTGTGTTAAGATGTATAAATTCGATTTAGATGATGTCTACAATGATTACTAAGTCAAGTGAGCAGTTTTTAAATTTTCTACTCATAGTTTAGTGCAGATATTGTCAGAAGATGAAAGATAGAAAAAGTTTTACCTTTTTTTAACAATAGCGATGCAATTTCGATTTGAAATAAAAAAAATCTTACCATTTTTGAAATAAGGAGCTAGAAAAAAAAAACCAGTGATATTAATAAAGGAGATGTACTAAATTCGGAATAAAATTCCATAAGAATTGGAAGCATCGTTTAGTGCTGTACGAATTATTGATAGAAGAAAACAAGCTTCTCGTGGAAACACAATACAATGTTTGGAAGAATTTTGTAATTGTACATGGTTAGATTATACACTGTACGTAAAAATAATCTGAAAGCAAGATATACAGTTCAACATATATTTTATATAAATTATTGAAAATAAATAGTATGCATTATATTAAGGAAAAAAAAATATAATTAGAAATTGAAGAGATAATAAAAGCTGGCAATTTGCTGGCAAATACATTTAGTATTATAGAAAAATTCATAATCTACTAAAAACTTCTTCATTTGATAAAATCAAGCAACATCTCCAGATTTAACCATCCTCTCTAAGACGTCATCATGAAAAAGCTTAATTATCTTCTTTTCTTTTTAAACTTTTCCTTCCATTCTTTTATTTATTCTTCTCTCCTGTACGCATAAACAAAGTAAAAACAGGGTGTCTTTTCAATGATGTTCTTTAGCATTGAACTGTAACTTTTTTTTTTATTTTTCATCTCAAGCGAGCTTCTACTATACTCAACGAAGGGAAATGGTTCAATGAAAATGAAAGTCAAAAATTTGAGTCAAGTCGCAACCTTTGTCTTCTCCGCAAGTAAAAATAGATTATGTAGTCATTTGGAATAATGTAAGATTGAAAATTGTGATGACGATGCAATATCTTTTCCGTTGTGGTTAATTACCTGAAAACTATTTACTTTTTTTTTACATGTTATTGAAGCTGATTCTAAAATGATAAGAACTATACGAGACTTTTTAGCGCAGACGTATTTTACGATTTTGATATTCTTTAAGGGCCTATTTTTTCATTTTCCTTCGATAAATGTACATTAAGATAAAGCTTAAAAATATCTTTCCCTTCCCCCACGCTAATACATAGGTTTTGTCAAGCCTCGCAAACTAACTATGAGTAAAGCTTGTTATCCAACCAGCCCTAGGTTGATCTCACGTTATTCAGTTGTGGTGACAGCCAATAATAATCGGAAAATGAATTGCCGATTAAAATGAATTAAAAGGGGGGTAGACACTATTTGTCCTACAAGTTTTACACTAAAACAACTTATTAAGTGCTACTAAAACATGCTATTAATTAGCTCACATCACCATCGACTAGCCAATCATTTGGAAACACCATTGATGGTTGTATTGGAGCGGAAAAGTCAACTTTCAAAGCCAGGCAATGCCCGGTTTTCCCTTTTCGGCAATGCCACAGAACGCACCGCAGCAGGGGGAACGTACAGAATTTCCCCTATGGGATGTCTCCCACGGTGACTGGCGTGCCTGCACTGTTGCAAAACGGAAAATGAAATATCCACGTTGGAACTCCACCTTCGCGTTACGACAACGGAGAAACCCAAAAATGTTGGAAACAATACCAATCTGGCAAAGTTCCATGCTCTATTGTTCCTTCACAGTAATTCAAGATCTGATACGGGTTAAGTTGGTGGTTTCATGAGATATCTTCTGAGTTTTCAACATTTTGAAAAACGCTGCTATTCTTGACGGGATACGAATCGCCAAATTCTATCTATATAAATGAAATGGAAAGAGAGTTTCTGTCAGGTTTCTTTTTCTGCACACAGCACATATCTTGCCTTGTTCTTTGCCTTGTTCTTTGCCTTGTCAGCGTGAGTGAACTACTACTAACAGTTGTACCTACAAAGACACCATCGGGTTGTAACTCGTCACTAGCAAATACTGTATAGATAACACACCACGATTTTTTGAATCTCAATATATAAAAAAAGGGGAATAGTTTCAATAATTTTTTTTTTTTTTTTTTCAAATTTATCTAAATTTTTTAATCATGTATATCAATACTAGTAGGCTCAATAGTATTATGGATACTACACCTAACAATAATAACAGTGGTACTGCCAACAACTTAGCGTTAAATAACGAAAATGACTATTTAATTTCTCCGACAAAACAGTATTCTGTAAATGACCCAATTTTCAGTAATAACAAATCATTTAACTATCTTTCAAAACCAAGGCGTTTGGAGCAATATTCTAAAAATAGTCACGACGATGATATAATCAGATGGAATACAAATATGAATAAACATATTCAAGTGAGATCAAAATCCTTACCGTCAAATTCATTGAAGTTGAAAAGTAATTTAAAATCTGATAAGAAAGACAACGGTAATGCTAATCGTCATAAAAGATCCAAATCTGTTCATTTCGATGAAGTCTTACCAGTGAAAATGTATTCTAGAGATGATTCCCCGACAAGGGTAAGCAGATCAAATAGTAATGCTGATATTATTACTAAAATAAATTTTGATAATCCAAGACCATTAAGAAGGCTAATTAATGATTATGGTGAAGTACAAATCATACAAGATAAAAAATCTTTATTAGGTAACAGGAAACATAATAATAATAATAATAATAGTAGTAGTTCCACAAATTCCAGTTCACAAAAGAATAAATTTCTAGATAAAAAATCAGATGGATTTTATGATTATAATTTTGCAATATTAAATGGAAATAATAATACTAATAAAAAGACCAATAGTGATATTAGTAGAAATAAAAATAAACACAAAATAGATTATGGTGACTTAAATTTAAATATTTATGGTAAACTAAATGATCAAAACACTAATATTATACTACAGAATATCAAATTAGAGAAGAGAAGAACATATGATAATTTGAATGATTATTTTATTTGGGGAAAAATTTTAGTGAAAAATTTTTTCTATAATAAATTAATCTATGTTAGATATACTTTAAATAATTGGAAAAGTTTTAATGAAGTCAAGGCCCAATATATCAATTTACCTATTATAGATCATAAATTAACCAATTTTGATATTTTTGAATTCAAGATACATAATTTGAAAAATCTGATAAAAAATGAAGGATTTATGAACAAGGATAACAATAAAGATACAAATCTTATCGAAAATAATATTCAATTCTGTATTCATTATCAAACCTATGATGAGCATAATAATTTAGAATTTTGGGAGAATAATAATGGTTTAAATTATAAAGTTAAAATTGTATTACATGAAAGAGATAAAATTAAGAAGATTTTACATAATGATAAAATTTCCAATAATAACAGTTACTATAATGACAATACCGGTCCCAGTAAATTCGTAAATAATAAATTTAATTTGGATGATTATTTAAATGAAATTAGTAATGATGCATCAGACAATTTAGATACATTCAGTTCCATCGATTCTAAATTTAATGATAATTTCAATAATTCTAGTACTAATACTTTTGATACAAGCAATTTTTTCAAGACAACTGCTAAAGACCCTAAAAAAATAATTAATAGTGGTATTAATGATACTGTGAACAAGACGAAAAATGATAAAACTTTGCATACTACTACTACTAGTTCTACCAGTAAGGGAATCGAAAATAATAATACAAAAAGGTTCTATAATTTAGCCAATGAATTGGGTGGCTTTGATAAAAATACTACAAATAATACCATGGTGAAGAATAAAAAGAAGAATCCATTTAATAAAGATAGTGAGTTTAAAATTAATTCTAAATACTTGGATGATTTATTAACAGACGTTGAGTTTGATCAAGATGATTATGATTACAATTACGATGATAATGACGACGATAATGAAGATAGTGAATTATTCTGTATGAAACATGATAAGAGTAATAACTTGATGAATGAATTTCAAGATGATTCATTTGATACTGATAATAAATTTTGGTTTGTGAAAAATACTAATACTAATACTAATACTAATAATGATAATGATAATGATAATGATAATAATAATAACAATAGTGGTAATGATAAAGATGCTAGTAAGCAATACCATGGCTCCAGCCATCATAAGGATTCCCACGGTTTCAAATATGCATACGGCTTCGAGGAAAAGGAAGCAGCCGATGACGATGCTTACGATGCTGACAGGTTTTTCAGCAATACGCAAAGTTACATTTTCAAGGACTTCAAGAACCCGTTTGCCAATTAGGGTAATTTCCCTCGGAGCAAAAGGGGATTTTTCCATAGGTGATGCAGGCCGGAAAAAGTAAAAAGCAAATGGAAGGCACGCGGAATGCGGACAGAAAGAGACAACCGTCCCACCAATCTGGAGAAGATGGACACACCACTGGACAGAATGGGGCTATCTAAGGTTCTAAGTTTTGCAGCAGTTGCGTTAGCAAAGACGAAACATGTTATTGTTTTGAAAAACAGCAGAAACTCTGGTGTTCTTGCTGCTCAAATTTGATTGGTCTGTGACATCCAATTAAACAGAAGTTATTATAGTTGAAACTATATAATAAACACTTGTGTACATAAATTATAATATATTCATACATTCCGAATTTCCACGGCAGTGGTCCAAGTTGCATTTTTTTGCTCTTATATTCTTTGTTTTTCCGAGATAAATACTTTATATGTGATCGGCTGTTGGGGTAGACAACGGATATAACAACTTTTGTGTATTTTTGGTTAATACCGAAAAGAAGCGTCTGTTTGAGTCAAACAAAGGCAAGATTATCACTCAGATTTTCTTAAACTTGTTAGTACTCCTAAATTACGCAAATGGAAAATTTACCAAGGTTTGCTATCAATTCTATTGGAGCAATTCGGAAAAGAGGGTAAAAAATAACTAGATTGTAATAAACTTGTTTAGATATAAATTGACAAATTGAAAGAAAAAAAAAAGGTAATATAATCTTTAAATTGACTGTTGCAAAAACTGCAATAAAAGAAACAAAAGAGTTAGACTTTACTATACCTCAGAGTCACATATATAAGAAAAATGGTTTCACAGGACTTAAGCCTTTTAGTGTTTGTATTCACATTTTGTACATTTATCTATATTGGTGTACATGTGAGAACTATTTCCAAATATAAACAAATTGTACCATTTTAATATCATATCCCACTTCAACATGGAATCCTTTTTTGATTTCAAATTTTTAAGTTATTCTTACAATATATTTGCATTGCATTACCTGTTACAAATTTAAAATATATAATATTTTAGTGGTTCGTTGCAATTTTACGTTTTAATTATTCTTTCAAGAAAACAGATTAGTATCTATTGATATATAGCTGTCCTATGACCTTACGATATATTTATTCATTCTATATAAAAAATAAAAAATAAAAACCAATATTAAACTTTATTAATAAAACTCCCTTGTGTTTGATTATTCCGCTTTTTCTATACTTCTTTCTTGTTCGGAGAAAAAATGAAAAAAGAGTTGAAATAAGAGAAATATTTATTATACAACAAATAGTACAGTTTATATAGAATGACAAGTTATATAGTAATTGAATTGTGAAAGAATGATTTATTTCCAGACATTTTTGAATAATTCATTGTCATCTAACGATATCGTTGAGATATTATTACTACTGTTATTAGATTGATTAGAAATACTAGAATTCATAATATTATTACTAATACTATTAATAGTAATATTATTATTATTGTTAATATTAATATTAGAATAATTATTATTACCAGAATAATAATTGTTACCATTATGATTCAATGCAGAAACTGTTGGGGCTGATGTTGTGGATACAGGTTTAGAATATAATGATAAAATTGACTTTTTCAAATCTGATCTTCCATTGTTTGAAAGGCTTTGATTAGTACTGTTGTTTTTAATTTTAGTATTGTTAACACCAGTAGTGCTACTAATAACACTCACTGGTGAAGAAGAAGTATTTGAGACCAAACTGATATTACTGTTGTTATCAGCTTTAGAAAGATTAGGTTTGGACGGTAACATATTATCGTCACTTATAAGCAAATCAGAGGTAGTTGCGTTAGCCTTATCATTAGTAACACCACCAGTGCTAGCTTCAATAACATTGTCTAAATTAGTATTTTTACTGGTCCATTTCTTATATTCATATTTGTTTCTTATAAAATTTTGTAATTTATTTGTATCGGTTAATAAGTTTTTCAATTTGTCATTATTGTTTTCATTATTGAGTAAATTTTCATAGTAATTATTAGCCGTTACGTTATTTTTCAACTTGATTAACATGACTAAGTTTTCCTCTTTCCAAGTATCTAAATCTACAGATTTAACCTTTGATATATGTGTCCCTAAGGATCTATGAATCCCAGCACATTTAATACAAATAAATACACCTAATGACCAAGAAGCCCAACGTGGATGCTGCTGTGTTTTACAATCCGCACACACCAAATTATTAGGATCCTTCAACAGAGCATTCAATGCTTTCTTCACGGGCACAGAAGTCATTTTGCTGTCTTGACGTTAATTGAACCACGTTAACAAAATTAGTCCAATTCTAATTCCTCTTAAGAAAAACCAACTTTTTTTTTCTTTATTTCGAAAAGATGAAAATCCATCGATTTTTGAAGCTTCCATTTTCAGCGTAGATCTTCCAGAGATTAAAGTGCTTACTCCACAATACACGTTGTCTTGCGTCATTGTTTCTGTCTACCGTTACAATTACAAATTATATACTAAAAGATAGAATGATTGATAAACATATACATACACTGGTGTATCTCAGAAAACGAAAATTTGATCTTCCATCTTGGAGATACGTTCACCTTTCTTATACCCCATTTGGACTGCCCACTTTCTTGTGACTGAAACCATCCTTGGTGGACCACATAATAATAATTGTATTTTATCCGTACTATTATTTGGATCATTGACTAAAGTTTGTTCCATAAGTTCTTTAGAAAGTTGACCAACATTACCTGACCATTTTTCATCATTTGAATTTTCCACTATATATTGAACTTTAAATTGATTTGGTCTATCTTTCACCATTAAATCAATTTGATCCTTTAAAAATAATTCATCCGGTGTAGAAGCACCAAAGATCAATGAAATTTTAGTTTTATCGTTAGCATTTAAATAAATTGCTTTCATTATTTGAAACATTGGTGTAATACCAGTACCACCGGCAATCATACCAATTTCATTGAATATATTTGGTTTCACGTATTTATAGTTACCAAGTGGACCAGTAAAATAAGCAACATCACCAATAGATAGTTCATTAAACCATTTTGAAAGTGTACCATTTGGATAACTTTTCACTAGTAATTTGAATTTACCTTGACAATCTTGATTTATTGAAATTGGTGTATATGATCTTACAATAGTCTTTTCATCGATATTACATCTAATGGAAATATGTTGACCAACTTCGATACCAAGAACATCATTTTCATGTGGTAATTGGAATATATAAATTGCTGTATCATTCGTTAAACATTCTTTGTCGATAAGTGGGAATGGTTGATATTCACCTTCTTTGATAGCTTTATTTGGATTGCTGTTATTATTTATTATATTATGTGATGAATAAGCTAGTTTTGATAAATTAGGTATTTGTGTTAAAACCGATACAGCAACGACACATGCTAAAACGTACAAGATCATTATCTAACTTTTTGTTTCTGTTTTTTACTTACTTTTATTAGATCTTTCGTTTACTACACTTTACCAAGTTTTGATCTGTTTTTGCTAAGTAGATTATTCTCGTTAGTGGTTGAATCGTTGCTACGATTGGTGTTATCGTTTTGAGTCTGGCAACAATCGAAACTGAAAAAACTGTGATATCTTCATTTAAATAATGAGGTGAAAAAAGTTGGAAAACCGCAATCGAATGAAAAAAGAAACAAATCGCTCAGAAAACTGCGTAGCACCGAAGATGCACCCGCTTTGCTACCCTTTTGGGAAAGTGCCGCTTTGACATGCAAAAGGGCTGATTACGTAAAGCGGCCAGCGCAGGGCGAGAACCGATTACATAATAAGCATAAGCATAATAATAATAATAACCACAATAATAACAATGAGTCCATATTTATTTGAAAATGTCATTGCCTGGTCCAATCAAGTTTATATAAACATCTGTACCATGACCATACAAACTTTGAATATGAATATTACTTTGAAACAAGTTCAGGTAAACTTGACACAAGGGTAAACCAAATCCCATTCCAGCAATATTTTTCAAATTAGTATCCTGAGAGTAGTCATCAGTTGTAATCATTTCATTTCCTGTTTCATTTGTTTGTCCCATAGTTGGTTCCCTTATCATATTTTTATTTGTATTTGCTGTAGTGTAAGAATAATTAAATATTTTATCTTCAATGTCGGGCGGTATCCCACCGCCGTGATCTGAAATTTTTATTGTTAATTCATTATCAAAATTTTTCCAGATATTAATATCAATTGAATCATCATCTTTATTCGGAAAGTTCAACTTATTATATTCAATTGTGGCTCTCATTGAATTTTTCAAAATTTCTATAATGACATATTCTATTATAATTGGTACATGTGTAAAGTTAATCTCTAACCCATTTTGGAAATTTAGTCTTGGTAATTGTAGAGTATCATATTTCAAATTACAAAGATCTGATACGAACTCATAATTATGTTTAATCATTTGTGCAATGGGTATATTTTTATGAATGATACCAATTTGACTCTTGTGATTTCTTTGATTCATTAATTGAATATAATGTTTAGCAATTAATTTCATACAAGTTCTATTATGTAAATGTTGATTTAAGAAATTATACACTGTTGTGTTATCGATGTGGTTATCATTATTAATTTCTTGTAATCCGATTGATAATAAATAAATTGTGTCTTCATGATCTAGAAGGAATTGTTGTAGAATGTTATTCATCTTTAAAGTATCGTACATATCATATGGATAATTTAGTGATAGTAAAGATTGTAAAGTTTTCAAATATGATTGATGCATTATTTGTAATTTTGGATTCAATACGCAAACATATGGTAGCATTTGAATTAAGTTTATTTGTTTGCAAGTGTAAGTTAAGATCAAATTGATAACTTTGATACTTAGAATATATTCTTGGTTTGTCGTGAGCGGTTGTTTATATTGAGTGAAGAATGGTAACCAGTATTGAGGGACGGGTCTCTTAGCTAGATCCTGTATCATCAATTCCATGTTGGATCTGATCTTGTAGTGGTTGGCAAACCCCAACTTGGATAAGATAGAAGGGTACACCGTGTTAGCGGAGTGGTACGTTCGTGTATGTTGTGGTGTCCACCACAGAGTGGGACGACATGTGTGGACGAGTCTGTGTAGCTGTCTGGACGGTGTGGTGCTGTGCATTGGCCTTAGGGTTAGCGGTTGTAGGGCTGGTGCTCGCAAGGTCATCGTTGGCGGTAGGTTTGCAGTGGCGGTTGCCCGGAAACGCCATTTTCTTTTTCTCGTTGAGATTTGCAACGAAATTTCAACGGGAACAATAAGGATAAGTATAACTTTGAACAGCACCAACATGTCGTTCAATTACTTCACAGACAGTCTAAGCAAGAAGTTTGAAGAGCTATCCACCAGTGTATCTCAGAAGACACAGGAGATCTCGAGGGATTTGCCCAGTATTGCGCAATCCACACAAAGGATCGTGCAAGAGAAATTGGGCCAAGTGACGGATATTTCACAATTACCACAAGAGTATTTAGAATTAGAGCACAAGATTGACAACATCAAATTGATCACTGAGCAATTCTTACAAATTACTACAATTTACGAAAATGAATCATACGATTATCCCAAATATATTAAGGATTCGATGAATAATTTTAGTGAAACTGTAATTAGTAAAGTCAGCGAGTTATCACATGTCACTTCAGCACAAGAAGTACAAAATGTTCTTGTTACACCACAACCTACAAAGGAACCAATGACTTTAAACTTTGCCCTAAGTAAGATGGCATTAAATTCTATTGAATTAATCAATGCTAATAATACTAATATTGATATTAAGGGTAATGGTAATGATGATAAATTAATTCAAGATCTTTTGAATTTCAGTAATTTACAAACACAAATTGGCCAGGCAAGATTAGAGCAAGATAAAATAATTAATAATAAGATTAATAAAAAATTGAAGGATAACTTAAACAATAATTTACAAAAAGCTATGCAAGTTAGGAAAGATGTTTATAATAAGAGATTACAGTATGATATTGCTAGAACAAATTTATTGAATGCTAAACCAGAAAAGGAGGCATCATTGAGGGTACAAATGGAATCGTTAGAGGATCAGTTTGCACAAGTTACCGAAAATGCTACCATTGTCATGCAAGAAGTAATTAAGGAGACTGAATTATTATTAAACGTTAAACAGTTTGCGGAAGCACAATTGCAATATTTCGAAAAATCTACTAACTTCTTAAGACAATTTGTGGACACTTGCGATGGCGACGCTGATGTTACTGCGGACAGTGAGAACTAGCCTCCCCCCCCACAGCCTACTCTATAGTATATATCTTTCTCAATTAGTTGTTAAGTACACTTGCCATCTAGTTTCGCTAGTAAGCAGTCCCACAACCCACTGCCGACGAGCCCAGCCCACTGCGCAGCTGTCACGGCAGGTTTTGATCTTCATGGAAAGTCGTCGGGCTTTTTCACTATAAAAACACAGAACACTTTTCCAGCGACGACCACAAGAACGAACCACTTGCTCACTGAGCGTTGCTTACCTACTCCCACTATACAGCTGCCACCACGATGAACGAACAACAACTCGCCACCACTGTCACACAATGGACCCTGTACTTCCTACAGTGCCTGGTGTCTGTTCTGCAGACCTCCATCCCGCTGGTCAAGCAGTTCTCCACAGAGTACCCCAGATGCTTCCTCTACGTGTCCCTCGTGCTCGCCCTGTACTTTCTCATACAAATAGCAAGATACACGTATTATCTCGTCAAGAGGCTCGCACTGGTGTCCATAGTGTGTGCAGGTGTCTTTGTGTACCTACGTGGCTGGGACACGTTCATACACACAGACGTGCCACAGCTGTGCCGCGGGACACGCAGTGTCGCAGACCACATCGTGTGGGTCTACCACAACTCAGACGCCGTCAGGGACACCCTCCAACGTGTCTGGCAGACCCAGCAACAGCACGACTGGACACACAAAGATTTGTAACCGTCCACTATGTAATCCTTTAATTTTTCATAACAAAAAAAATGAATATATAAATACATAAACATAAATAGTAAATGAACACTATATTAATTTGATCTACACGTTTTTACCACCCATCCCTCCCCCAAACAACAAATGCTCTTGGCCACAGTGAAGAGAATAGCCATCACCGGTACTATACTCGCTTTACTAAGTAACATCTACATCTTCACTTACCCTTCTTTCCATCCAAATCAATGCTCTTGGAAATACCATGATGATAATGATATATTCGCTAAACAAAATTCAAATACTGCCATTTCATGGTCAAAATTCATCAAAAACTACATAAATGACGTGAAAGTACATTTCTTACAAGATATGGATATTCATACCAATAATGACACCACTATCATAGATGATATTCATTTACTTGTATTTGGTGATCCACAAATTAAAGGTATTTGGCGGAACACTCCGTACAGATCACGTCTAGATATATTCGGTAACGATTATTTCTTAGGTCACATTTATTCTACCATGTTGAAAAGATTAAATCCAACTCATGTTGCTGTATTGGGCGATTTATTCTCATCTCAATGGATCGGTGATTCTGAATTCTTTAATAGAACTATGAGATATTCACAGAGAATATTTAAAAGAGATATAACTCATATTTCAAATATTAAATCACAAAATCATGATTCAAATAATCAATACGCTACTGATTGGAAAAAATGGGGCGAAAAATTTTATGATCAATTACAGAATGATACTTGGCAATTCGGTTACCAAGATATTAAATCTTGGAATCCAGATCACGAAAATTTCTTGTTTATTAACTTAACTGGTAATCATGACACTGGTTACTCGGGTGATGTCACTTACCAACATTTAGCTAGATACAATGAAATTTTTGGTAAGGATAATTATTATATCGAATATAATAATAATATGGATAATGCTTACAGAATTGTCGTCTTAAACAATTTATTATTAGATGGTCCCGCATTACAACCTGAATTTTTAAACTATACTTGGAATTTCTTAAATAAGATTTACGAAAGAAATTTTAACGGCAGTACAATATTACTAACTCATGTACCCTTCTATAAAGATGACAATTTATGTGTAGATTCACAAGAATTTAGATTCTATCCCGAAGTTTATGAAAGGGAACCATATAAGGCTAATTTATTAAGATCACAAAATCATATTAGTCAGGAAACAACTAATAAAGTTTTCAATTTACTTTTCAATAATGGTAAACCAGGTATCGTTTTAGTGGGCCATGATCATGAAGGTTGTCAAGTAACTTTCAACAAATTTAATGATAACTGGATCGCTACCACTGATCCATTAGCTGATGCAGATTTCCATTTAAATGAAATTACTGTAAGATCCATGATGGGTGAATTTTATGGTAATTCTGGTTTAGTCACAGGCCATTTCGATAATTTATCTAAATTATGGTCTTGGAATTTCACTTTATGTCCATTCACTTTACAACATGCTTGGTGGTTCGCAAAGGGTTCTGCCTTGGTAACCGGTTTCTTATGGTCTTTATATCTAGTATTATAATATCCATTTTCCTTAATTTTGTGACTTTCAAAAAGAAAAGAAAAAAAAAAAGTACCACATGTATATTCCAGACATCTTGTAAAACACTAAGGTAAAAGTTTATGTTATCCGTAAGTTTAAATCTTTGTTCACATATATAATATAATTATATATATTACTAATTCCAATTATTACAATTCTCTACCATGTATCCTACCACAATGAAATCTGGGACAAAATCAATGATATTTTGGAGATAGACAATATTTTTGAAATTTTTTAAATGATTAATGTTATAAATAAAGAATGGAATAGAAAAGGAGAAGAAAAACATAGCATCGAATGTTTATTATGAAAGAAAAAAATGTATCGACACATGAAAAAAAAATTGGCTGAACGACAGCAACAACATTTATGTGTGCAAATTAATTGGAAGAAAAATTGTATCTCAAATGACTATGGCAGAAATAGAAAAATCAAATCAAATTATAATCTCTTAATGCTTATTAGCATTCAGTTGTTGCAGTAACTGTTGACCATGGCTTAATTCTCTTTCTTCATTAACATTTTCATTATAGTCGTTTCCTATTGTTACATTGGTATTAGCTTTACCATTAGTCATTGTCATATTGAAATTAATATTGGGATATTTTAAATGTGAATAATCTAGTCTAAAATTTATTTTATCTATTACTGACCAATCATCTAATTTAAATATCTTATAATCTGCTATTTCAAAGGATTCCTGTTGTAATTTTACATCACCTTGTCTTAAAAACCACATATTTTCATTAAATCCAAGCTGCCAATTTTTACCCTTTAATAATTCATATGCTATCCTTTTTTCGATTGGTAAAACTGCAAAATAATAATTATAGAAAAGACTAAACATTTCTAAATTTTCAAATTTATTCAAAATATCATTAATATTAAAATTAACATTACTTTTATTACTACTATCATCATTATTATTACCAATCTCAGAACGTACAGAATCCCATTGTTGCGTAGATCTAAACGCATCTAATGGATTAGGTGGATTAACACCAAATGGCACATTTTCTAACCTATTAATTTGACACATATCTATACTATGTCTATATCCACCTAATTTACCATTGTTTTCATATAACTTATTTTGATTAATTTCATAATTTATTATAAATTCATTGATACCATTTGGTATACTCAATAAATTTATATTTTCATCATATTTGGATTGCAAAAATTTAAGTTTATTATTTCTTTCTTTAATTTCATCAATGGTTAAATTTTCACTTTGTGGTTCATTAGATATTATATCATCATTGGCATAGTCAAATAAATATTCATCAAACTCAGAAAAAATTTCTTCATCTTCATAATCAATTTCTTTATCAGTCGTGTCATCTTCATGTTTACCTATTATGTGACCATTTTCATTATTTACCATATTCGGCAATTCGGTATCTTTATTAGATCCAACTGGTTCATTTTTGATCAAGTTTATCAAATTATTACCGCTATTACCTATATCATCATTAACATTATTTAATTTTGGTGTATGACTTCTATGGAATTGTTGATTATTTTGAGTCACTGCAGCTGCACCTGCCGCTAAAATGGCAGCAGCATTAGCAGCTGATGATTTATTCGGTGTACTTGTTGTATCACTTAATAATTCTGAACTTTCAGATTTATTATTTATAGCATTATTTAATAAAGATGGCGTCGTTTCCTTTGGTGTTGAAATTGGTGATATCGAATTCAATTTTGTTATCGATGATAATGGTGTAAATTGACCCTTTTCTGTATTCTTAGAAATATTTTTCATTTCTTCTTTCTTTGTATTTTGTGCAGCTGCATCTGCCCATTTTACATCTCCGACTGGTCTTGCTGGCACTGTAGCAGGTTTCAATATTGTTGTCCCAGTAACATTATTAGCACCTGGATGAATATGCGTATGTATTAAATTAGAGCCCAATACTATTTCATTATTATCAGAGCTCTTAACTGTATTTTGTGTCCCTATTGATGTTGATGATATTTGTGATTTGGTTTTCGAAACAGTTTTATTCAGTGGTGAAATTTCTATTTTTTTAGCCTTAGGCGATGGTGTGGCAGAAGTGCTAGTAGTAGTGGTAGTAGTGGAAATAGCACCTGTAGTGACAACTGGAGAATTGTTTAAACTTGTTTCACCCTCATCTGCAGAAAGTTTATTTTCATTATCTATCGGACTTAACGATCTAGCAGACATTTTGATGGTTATTGTTGGTCCTTGTGACGCTGTTAATGCAGCAGTATTTTTAGCCGCAAGTTTAGCAGCTTTCTTTGCTTCTCGCTCTATTCTTCTTAATTCTCTCTTGGATAATTTGGATGAGTCCTCTACCGTCGTTGAAGTAGGTTTAGCACTTATGGATTTATTTTCATTTTCAGCTTTCTCCTTAGCGTCATCTAATTTTTGATTAGCATAATATTGTGACACTTCATGTGCAATAGTTTCATTTGAGAGAAGATCTAAGGAATCATAAATGGTTTCATCTTCTATGAAATCATCATCTTGATTTGATTCCACAAAATAATTTATATCGTCTTTTATGCTCAAGACATCTTTCGGACTCAATTCTTCATTGGCAATCAATCTTAACGCTAATTCAATTTGTTGTTGATGCCATCTATACCTCAGTTGTAGATTTTGTAATTTAGTAATTTTCTCTTCGTTTGCCAAACTGTGTGTTTTCCTTTTCTTATTGAGTAGTTGCAAACGGTCAATTTCCACTTCCACTGATTCATACTGCCTACTTAATTCATCAATACTTTGCGAAAGAAAACTCTCAATTTCTAATTGTGCCTTCTCTTCTGGATCTAAGATTTCTGTTCGTTTCAGACTTATATTAGAATAAGCTTTCTCTTTCGATGCCTTTTCAACCACTTTGTACTGTTCCATAGATACCTCCACACGTCGTCTATACTCCAGCAGCGAGTCCTTATCCTTGATATCGGGCGAACTTTGCCATGATTTGATTTGTTCCCTCAGTCTCTGCAGTTTCTTCACTTCTCTCTTTAGGTCAGACTCTAATTTTTCCTTCTGTGAAGGGTTGTTAGTACAATTTTCATGCCTTGTGTAGTACGTATCAAAGACATCAATACCCTCGTTGATCTTCTTGAACACTTTGTCCACCTCCTGCTGCAATTTTCTATGTGTCATTGCTTTTTGGGCAATTCTTGGCTCTTTTTTAATTGAAAAATTTTCAATATTTTTTTTTATGTCTTAAACCATTTTGTAAAAAGTGAAAAAAAAATATTCATCTTTTTTTTGGTACTAACTCTTGACTTGTTTGAGTCTTTCATACCCTTTCGTACTGCCATTTGAAAGTTTTGTACCTACGGTGCTTATCCCACGGTGTGTTGCTGTATTATAGACTGGTTTCAACTGCTACTGCTCAGTTTGCGCTGCCACTCCTTTGCCTGTGGGGCTTCGATACACTTGATCAGGTTTCTTTTACTCCCCACATTGTTATTTATAGTAACCTCCTTCCCAAGCACAAGATAACAGTACTTTTGCGGATTGGAAATTTCTCGTAAAGAATTAAATATTCATTCATTATTTTCATATTTTATAATATTTTTGGCTACATACAGCTATTTTTTTAAAGGAAAGTTATATCATTCTCTTTTCTTTTCATATCATTTGATAATTTTATACCTCGAAACAACAGTTTCTCGAAGTATAGTTTTATTGTCTAGTCATTTTTTTTTATCTAATTACTACACAACTCTATATCATAAGATATAATGTTTTCCATCGAACAGAGATACAATATCTGTCTTATGGCTGAAAAGCATCCTAAATGGACCCAATTAGAATTAGCAAAATGGGCCTACGATATGTTCCAACTAGATAAAATTCCATCGCAAGGTACCATTTCACGTATCTTAGCCAAGAAGGCAATCTATATGAACACAAAGGAACATGAAAAAGTTGGTAGTAGAATCAGGAAACCAAATAATCCATTAGTAAGAAAAATTTTACAAGAATGGATATCACAAAGTTTATGGAATGGTATACCTATTACTTCACCAATTATTCAAGATACCGCACAATCAGTATGGCATAAAATTCCACCTGGACAAAGGGAAGGTAATGGTTCATTCAGTTATAAATGGGTTTCGAATTTTTTATCTAAAATGGATGTTAATATTTCATTATTAGATCAACAAATGCCCAAGACACCAAAGATTTGGACTTTTGAAGAAAGATCACAATTAAAGCAAATTTTAGTTAATGTTCCACCGGAAAATCTTTTCACTTTAGACGAAACGTTTCTAGCTTATAATTTACCATTAGATTATGACCAATATAGTGAAAGCGCCATTCAAAGAAGAATTGAAGTGGCAACTGTAATGCTTTGTTCTAATTTAGATGGTTCTGAAAAGATTAAACCTCTTGTCGTGGGTAAGTACAATTCTTATAGAAGTTTCAGAAACTATTTCCCAGAAGATCCCTTAGATCCAACAAATTTATCACAATTAGGTACCAAAATGGCTAAAAAATTTGAAATTTCTTATCATAGTAATAGGAAATCTTGGTTGACAAGTAATTTATTCCATAATTGGTTAGTGAGATGGGATAAAAGATTAGTTGCAAATAACAGGAAAATTGTTATAGTTTTAGATGATTCTTGTTCACATAGAATTATTAATCTACAGCTGAAAAATATAACATTAATCTTTACATCTTCCAATTCAAGATTTCTTCCATTTAACTGGGGTGTCTTAGACGAATTTAAGACTCGTTATAGAATTCAACAATATCAAGCTTTAATCAAACTGCAAAGAAAGATTGAAGAAAAAATTGGTAGAAAATTTTATATTAGTTTTGAACAAAGTCAACTGACAATGTCAAATGCATTCAAATTCATCAAGAGAGCTTGGGATTCAATACCTTCTGATACAATAAAGGCTAACTGGAAAAGTTCTGGTATTATACCGCCCTTTATGGTTGATTTAAATGAAAATATATCAATGGCTTTCAAAAAAAATGAAATCTTGGAATCACAACTAAACATACTTTGTAACGAATTTCATTGTATCAAAGAATGGGAGTCAGATATGCTATTAGATTTGAATATGGAAAATAAAAATACAAATTTTTTAAGTACAGAAGAATTAATTGAAAGTGCCATTGTTGACGATATTGAACCTGAAAATAACTACTATAGTGGTAGTGTTTTAAATAGTCATAATGTTTCCCAACTGGCTTTGGACGAACTTCTTGTCAATTCGAATACCATAAATAATGTTAATGATTCCAATAGACTTTATATTCCAAATGAAAATATGACTACCAAAGTAGCTCAGTTGAATAACAATTCAATGACTCTGAATAATACGGACAGCATATTAGATAATTCAAAGACTAATCTCATCAATGACAGCGTAGCAGCTAGTAATGATATTAATAATAAACATGATAGCAACTTTGACTTGAATGTATTCCCCAGAGATATTCCTTCGTTTTCACCTCAAATGCCGAATAAAATAGCATCTACTGAGTTAGGATTCAATACAAACAAAGAGAATATTAATGAAAATAATGCTTCTTCATTGAATGATGAATTAGATAAGCTTCTTTTGGAACCTTATAACGGTTTAAATAATAACGAAAATGGTATGCTAAATTTGAGTACTTTAATCGATAAACCAAATTTATTTTTAGACAATAAATTGAGCATGCCAACATTAGAAGATATTAACTCTAATAACTATTTCAAAAGCTTTTTCGAAGATATACAAACAAATAAACCATTTGAAAATAATGATATAAGCCCACAATCCATTGAATTACAGGAACAACGAAATACATTCAGTTCTCATTCTAGTGTAGTCAATTCAGTTCCAAGTTCACATTCAACCCCAAATGATAATATCGTTAGTAGCACTGAAAATATTATTAGCATGACCGATAATAATAGCCATGCTACAACTAGCAACATAACTGCCACAAACACTAGCATTAACCTTCCTACCAAAAGTAGCAAAGAGTATTCATCACCGACTGATATTGATCAATCGGTTCCAGTTATTCCAGGATCCAGTAATTATGACGATCAACTAATTAATTCTTTTTTTAAACGCTCGTCTAATACTGCTCTTTCTTCAGCATCATATTCTGGAATTCCTCTTAATATTGTTAGTGATCGTTCACATTATCTCAATAATACTTTACAGACAAATATTGATATTGCAAAATCATTAAGCAATGTGGTGAGATACACCGAACTAAATGAATTAAGGTTGTCTAAATCTACTATAAACGAATTGAAGATGACATATACTAGTCTATTGAAGACAATCAAAAGAAGTAGAAAACAACTTTATGATAATAGAATAAAACATTCCACCATTAATAATGTTGAGACCAACGGTAATGTTGATCTTCATTCAAATCTTACTAACAGTACAATTAATCTGAATACAAATCAGTTCACCGATGGTTTAGCCCATTCGCAAACTGGCGTTGATATATTACCTCCTACAAACGACGAACCAATGCTTGACATCGGCATGAAGGATAAACATGATTTTTTTTAGTCAGGGTGTTCATAAAGTATGGACTATAACCAATGCAGTGCTGTATATATAAATATATAGATATATAGATATATAAACGTTTCAAAATTAATAAATGACAATTTGATGACTTTTATGATGCTATGTTATTGTTTTTTGGTTTTTTTTTGGTCTTTTTCTGTTTCATGTATATGTGGGTTGATTATTAATGCTCTTATTTTTCTTTCGTATCTATCTCAAAAACTTTACCTTTATCTCTAATACTAAGATATTCTTTTGCAAAATGTTTTGTTTCATCATCAAGTATATCAAAGACAGTTTTTTTAACGTTCAAACTTAATGCAATTTCCTTACATGTGTTTGTTATTGTATCCTCAAATTCAATAATGGATAATTCATCATTTATATTTTCAATGACAATATTATATCGTTCACCTAGTAGTTGATAATTTTCGAGCAATAATTTGATAAAATTTGGTTTGTCTATAGTATAAGATATGATAAAATCCCATAGGTCCATATCGCCCCAACTTTTAACATATTCAACTGCCATCTTGGGATCATTAAATTCATCAATTATTATAGTTAAAGCTTTTTTCGATTCACCAATACGACCCCAAAGATAGATGAGTTCATTGTAAAGACCAGGCTTTGACTTACATATATCAATGGCTTTATCCACATGATAATTATTATTTTCCTTTAAAAATGTTGATAATTTAGAAGGATCATATTCTGAATATAATTTGATCAATTGGTCTTGATGCGGTGTCAGTAATTTTTTATCCTTTTGACCAATATACTCCAAAGCGTAAAGTAACAGCTTATTTAAATTACCATCAGAGGTTTTAAATAAACTTATTATTTCATCTAGAGCAAAAAATTTAGTACATTTGTAGATCAAATCCAGAGATTTCGCAAAGAGTTTAACCATCTTATCTTGATTCAAATCCGTAATCTTCGATTGATCTCTATCTACAGGTAGTAAAATTATTTCAATGAGTTTGGATTTAAATTGTGTAAGTAATTCTTCATGCATTAAAAGAAGATCTATTGCTCTTGGATCATTGTTTTCAGTCATAATTTCTACAGCTTTAAAATACTTTTCGTCCTGCAAATATATATAAATTAGTTGTCTTTTCAAAAAAGATTTATCACTGGTTGAATTTTCATTTATTTTTTCCTCTAAACTGGATTCTATAACTTTTGAATTGTATAAATTATTGTTCCATTTTTGTAAATATTTCTCAAAATCCACTAATTTATTCTCTTTCAAGAAGAATTCTAAAATAGAGTCATAAAGTGAGGTGTCAAAAATCATATCAATCGGTATATTTTCCACCAAATTAGTATTGATATGGTTACTATTGATACATTTAAGTAACATCGCTTGCCAGTTTTGCAGTACTATTGTAGTTGAATCCGAATCATCAATACAATCCATTTTTAAAGGTTGGAAAATTTTAGCCATTAAGCTTCCCATTAGGTTCCAGTTATTCTGTTTTATTTCATTATTCAAATATTCTAAACCAATATCAACTCTTTCCTCAAATGTGATATCAGTTAAGTATCTGGCAATATCCCATGCTTTCAAAAATTTATTATGTTTTAAATACCATTGGTAATGATCGTTTAAGGAAAATTCTTGAATCAAAATACAATCTGTAGCACTTAACAAATAATATTTAGGTATAGAATCCGTGTAAATATATTTTATCAGATGGTAGTCGTTTAAAGATAAATCCTGATAGTTTTTCACTACGACTTCGTCGTTACTTACCTCGTCTTCAGTTATCATATCATATATTCTTAATTCCGGCGCAACATATTTTAATTTTAAACCTGTTAAATTTCTACCCATTGAGTCATTATCGAAAAGGTCATCAACTTCAGGAATATCATAACCAAGGCATAATAGTTGATCATCTTTGAAAGAAGCTATGCCCGCTAGAACCATCGGAATAGTGAAAGTGTGTTCTAACTCGATTTGAACATCAGGTGTAGCTCTTAAGCTTGTAGCAGCACTTGAGATTATTGAGCCCAAGTGCGTCGCAGAGTTATTTGAACTGTTACTTTTATTTAATGATATCTTGAATAACCAAATTTGATCCCCCCATCCAATGATGATTCTGTCAGTCTCTGGATAATGTACATGTGGTTTTAAAAGCTGTATATTTTGTAACATCAATGGATCCCTAAAGTTAACATTCAGCAGTTCTTTCTTAGTAATAATATCGATGAAAGTGATACCATTATTATTCATCCAGAAAATAATTGAATCTAGTTTAAATATACCTTGGATCATACCATTATCTTTAGAGAGAACCATATCTAATCTATTTCCAAGCCAGTTCCTTTGAGATAAAATAATCTCACCAGCCATACCACCTGAAACAAAAGTTTTATTATTTTGATAATCATTATCGAGTACGACAGAATTTAGTGGTCTCTTAAAATCATAAGCGATAAGATTCTCAGTTGGAGTAGCTAAATTTCCGATAACAATGGTTCCATCCAAGGAAGCAGTAGCAAAATTGGTTTCATTGGTGAATATATTCATAACTGTTGATCTATGACATTTCAAAGTATTAAGGATAGTATAATCTGTATCCAAGAAGTATAGTATACCATTATGTGTGCCCAAAATAAACCCAGTATTGACAATTTGAACACTTGACACCGAATCTCTTTGGAAGCAAGACATAGGGAACCTTGGTGTTATTCTCGAGTAGCGTAAAAGAGGTGGTTCTGCGTCACTGTCAGTAGTTTCGATGCTCTCTTCATTCTCCAAGCTTGGCAAGCTGTCAGTTGTGGAAGTACTCCCCACTGTGTCCACGCTGTTGAGACTTTCCGTTCCATCCTGTACAGAGTCAATGGTGTCTGCAGAAGTAGCCATGGATGATTACTTTAACGATAAACAGTAAACTTGAAGTACCCTATGAATTTTTCACTTATCAAATTTAGATGATATTTCCCATAATACAAGTGTGATACATTGAAGACTACCACTATAGTGAGACACTGTAGTAATACGTCATATTTATAAGACGGTACAAAGAGGTTTGTACTTGCATAGATAGAGAGATGCCGCGTGCACGGAAAGGAGCGTTGTTGCAGTGCGATCCCAGTATCAGGACGTTAATCATACAGATTGACTCCAACAGAAACGATATCATCCTGGAGGAGTTGGATGAGACACACCTGCTGGTAGACCCATCCAAAGTAGAGTACATCAAAGCAGAGCTGAACAGACTATTATCTAAGAATATATATAACCCCATGGAGGAAGAAGAAAATGCACAATAAACTGGGGCGGAACCATAGCACAAGAAACATTATTGCACGTATAAATCATAACAGTATATAACATTACATGTAGTCTAGCATGTAGGTATATAATCACCATAAAAGAATATAAAAGAAACATGAAAGAAAGCTGTTGTAAAAAATACCAATCTAGAACGAGAAGAGAAGACATCGTTATTCAATCCTGTGCCCTCTCGTCCTTGTTTTTAGCCCACTCATCCAAAATCTCTTGTTTCCTTTCCTCTATGTTGTCGATATTTAATTCCCTAGCTATCTTTTGCTCATATTCTAATTTCTTTTGTAGCCTTTCCTTCTTCATACGGGCAAGTTCTGCCTTTATCTCATATCTTTCCTTTGGTATCTTGTTTAAAGTTTCGGGATCTGGCCAAAACCCCGGAATATTCAATTTCTTATCTGTATCGGTACCAATATAGTACATCACCGCAATGGGTGCCAAGAGACAAAATGAGAAACGAAATATTTCTAACTGTGTCCTCGTATATCTAAACATATCTTGCAAAAAACTATACACTCCTACTGCTGCCGTCTAAGACCAAACAGACTTTCTACACAGGTGAACCTTCACGATGTGATCTACAAGTTCCCTTCTCCAAAGAAAGTTAACCGCAAACTTTAATCAAATGATTCTAAACTAAATTGAATATTTTTTTAAGTTCATTTTTTGTCCTTCGATTCCCACTTTGCCTTTAAATAAGAAGAAAAGAAGAAAAGCTTCCATTTTATAAGAACCTCAGAATTTATTGGGTAAAATAAAACGAATCTTGGATATATTCCAAACGTATGACTCTAAATATTGCTAAAAATATTAACAAATTGTTTTCATCTAATGGCCAGTACAATTCAGATATCTTATTATTTTTACATCATTTTTTCCCCAATGATTCAATAATAAAGGCCATTTCTATGCTAGATTCCTCAGTAATGTTTATATATGTTTGGCAGATGGATATTAAGTTGGCTATTGATACTTTTTATTCTGATCCGATGATCCATTGGGATGAGAATTTCCAGTTCAGGTGTATTGTGAAGGAAGATTCTGGTCCTATTTATGTAGATATTCAAAACTGGAACTGTTCTTGCCTTGATTATTGTAAACAGATGATGAGTGCTATTACAAATAACGGTAATGAAAATGATGATATTAAAGAAATATTGACTTATGAGATCGATGATGTGGACAAATTTTCCAATGATTCCTTTGGTCAATTAAATGGATATAGTTTATGTAAACAAAGATATTTTAAAACAGAAAAATGTTTCTGTTCACATTTATTGGCGTTTGCCCTGGTGTTATTAAGTAGGAAAGAAGTCTTAGAAATGTGTGAAAGAGATTCCAAGGTAATTATGTTGAATATAACTGATAAGGATGAATGGCTAAGATTACATATCAATATACTTTGATAAAGATATATAGATATATATATACCCTATCAATAAAAAAAGAAAAAAAAAAGAAACTTAGATTGATCCATGTAAGAAAGCACAAAGAACTGAAATATATAATATAAAAATTATAGGCATGATTACATAGAGAAATTTTCAAAAATGTGGGATAACGAAAGCTCATTGACACACATTGAAAAATTTTACTGAGGTTTGAACTCAGCTGTGGTGGGGGGTGGGAAACAAATTAAAAAAATTAACTACCTAATATGAATCAGCTCCAATTAATTAGCTAAAATACTAATTTAGCATATAACTTGAACAAAATCAAATATGAAAACTACAAAATGTTTATCATAATAAGAAATATAAAACAGATAATAACCCAACTAAGCCATTAGCACTATTTAAGTTGTTACCCATGTTAGCATTAACTTCAACTGAATGAGTTGAAGATGCAGAAGGTTTTGTGGTCTTAGTGACTTCAATAACACTAGAAGGTTTTGATTTTGTAGTAGTAGTCTTGGTAACATCTTGCTTTCCAGTTGGCTTTTCGGTGGTTACTGGAACTGTACGAGTTACTGTACAAGGACAATCAGTAATTGTTAAAGTTGTTGGTTCAGAGACAGTGATAGTAGCACCGTTAGTAGTGATAGTAGTTGGGGTTGGACAGTATGTGGTAAAAGCAGTAACGACTTCTGTTGTAGTGGTAACTGGTACGGTCTTTGTGACAGTACATGGACAGTCAGTAATTGTTAGAGTTGTTGGTTCAGAAACTGTTATGGTAACACCATTAGTAGTGATAGTAGTTGGGGTTGGACAATAAGTAGTTAAAACAGTAACAACACTAGTTTCTGTACTGAATTGAGTGGTAACCGATGCATTATTGTAAGATATTGAAGTAGATACTACTGTGGAAATTGGAATAGTAGTAGAAGTGATTGGGGTGGTAGAGTTAACCAATGAGGATGATCTGTCAACAGAGGATGATCCGTGAACAGCAGAAGAAGAAGAAAAAAGCGTTGCAGTGATAGTAGTACTTGGGATCACTGAAATGGTAGAATTTGTTAAAATTGAAGAGCTTTCAACTGATGATAATGATAATGGTAAGCTCGAAGCAGAAACAGAAGATGAAATTGTTTCAATTGACGTCAAAGTTGATTCGAATGACTTCGAATCTGACTTGGCGGATGACGTAACGTTTGTGTATTGTGCATTTGCACCTGCTATTAGGGCGAATAAAGACAAAATGTAATTTGATTTCATTAGCGACAGATTAGTATGATTCGAATTTTCCAAATAAGATGATCTTATATGATGATTTGGATTATTTAATATAAAGAGAAGGAAAAGGAAATGGAAAAACTATAAGAAGAAAGAATTCGATCGAAAAGAAATTTGTTCTGCTTTATATCTGAAAAAAAAAGGATTAAGTAGTATATTTTTAGTCATCAATAATTTCATGGTTCATTTCTAGTTATTACCTAAAATAAACAGACAACATGATAAAATAATTCCACTTCTCTGTTGATAATACACTGTTGCAACTGGCAAAAAAGGAAGCAGAATAAGCGAATAAAAATAACTGCGCTTAGATTGCTAAAAATAGTCAAAACTAGTTTGCTTTTTTTTATTAATAGCAGACTCACTATTAATAGCAGTAAAAAATAGCAGGAAAGCTCAAAAGAAAAAGAAAGAAAAAAAAAAAATTAGAGAATTTACAATAAAGGAAATTCGAAAAGAAAACAGCTCCGCGACAAAACTCAAACATTAAAAAATATTAGCTTTAGAATTACAGTTTTCCATGTTGGTGCTGTATTCTTGCTTCACCGCACAAAGGAAAAATCCCTTATTTTGGAGGACTTACAACGTCGAATTCGTAAATGCTGGATTGGCCATGCTAGCGATAATTACGACTCAGAATACACATTTCCCATGTAAGATACCGTAGTATCCCATCTGCAACGGTATGCACATTTCTATTGCAATCTCGAGGCTTCAAAAGGATGAAAAAACATACAGAAGGGAAGCACATACATATTGATCTGTCCTATCAAAAATCCGCACAAGAAAAGGAGTCCCACACTCCAGAGTCGGAAAGATTTTTCCTACTTCCGAGGACCTCACAGCCCGTGATTCCGAATACTCGCTTGAAAAAATTACGTCTGCTCCAAAGAAGTTACCTGAAAGGGAAATTGTGGCCATCCCCTACGTCGGCTTTGGCACATTTTTGGAGATTATCCCGAATAAATTTGCCTATTTGGGTGCGAAAAGAACCTGCAGATTTTCAAGCATGACGCCCTTACGCAAGATAAAGAACAAATTATCCTTCGCTATCGTCTACGTATTCATCATCTTTAACTAAATGGGAAATGTCCCCTTGGGTAAGTGACAGAGAGGAATCATCTAACTCTACTTGAGGGGTAAAACTCAATGTGCTACCTTCCATAATGGTATGTTCATTCAAACTCAAATTGGAGTCGTTACTCGAAATTGAAATGTCTATCTTTCTTTTCTTTTGGTAAGATTCGGAATCCCTTTCTTCCTCTTGCAGCTTCACCACTTTGGAAATGTTGGCATTTTGTAACTTGGTCACCAACGCACATTCAACACTTTTATGATATTTCGGCGTACCCGTGATGTCACCTTGTTGGGTGAGGGGAGCGCCTGCAGAAACCTTATTGCCGCTCTCGGTATGCGCGACGTCATTTCTGGGAACCCCGTTTGCAATAGCACCGGTTGTGTCACCTTTGCCATTGACGCTGTTGTCTCCCGCGCTATGCGAACCATTTGATCTCCAATCCCAAAACAACCCAATTCGATATTTCAGAAATTTTTCCCATTTATAGTCCTTATACCCTAAAGCCGCATTGGCTATCAATGCACTCTTCAACATTTGAACGTTTTTACGCGTATTCCTCTCCGAGGAGATTAAAAAAGTATCATTGAATTCGGGTTGCTTATCCAATTCGTTGACCTTGTTCACATCAAATGATGTATTCATACAGTCATCTAGTAAAATTATAAGGCTATTATTCAAATTAATATAGCTTGTGAAAAGACTGAACACTATAATCAAATGACGACATTTGATATCATGTATACTAACTTTATTATTGGGATTCATTCTTTGTAACATAACATTGATATGGTTCACCACCAATTGTGAAAACCCATCGATGATAATCATCGAGTATTCAGATTTCAAATTTTGAATGAAAAATAACATTTCACTAAAATTATTTATCTTCGTATAATATAAATTCGATTTTAATGATTCATCTTTATCAATATCACTGATATTAACTTTATTATGAACATCGATCCACAAAATCTTCTCATCAGGATTATCTAAATTAAAATTTCGACAAATGTTTAAACCCATCCTTGTCCTATTTATACCAGGTACACCATAGATTTCATAAATATTTTTCTTTTGAAACCCACCATCTATCTCTTTATCCAACTGTGGATAGCCACTGCTTATTGATTTGGGTTTATCAGAGATTAACTGTGATAACGGTATACCGATACTCATTCATATAGTTGAATATAATAACTTGCAAAATAAGATTTTATAGCTTTGAAAAATGATATTACGCCAAAGAGAGAGAAAAAATTAAGCTAATAAATATGGTGAATGCTCGTTTTTATTATGTTGTAAATGCAAATATATAATTGTTATCGTTTGTTTATTTACTTTTTCGTTATTCAATTTTCTGCTTTTTTTAAGTTCTACTTTTCAAAAAAAACCAATATGAAAAATAATTCCTCAAAAGTAAACACACAACTATCAAAATAGAAAATATTATTTTTATATAAAGATAAATTTTACTATAAACCAGAATAGGTAGTATATATGTTCATATATGTCGAATGGTATGCAGCTAAAATTAAATGAATAAAAAGAATAGCTGCGTCTTACTCAATGTCTTTTTATTTCAAATATCGTTAATTCATATATCATACAAATAAATCTTATTTGTTAACATTTGTATTTGAAGCAGTTCTTTTCAGAACATACTTCTCAGTTGCTATCTTGGCTTTCATTGAACTTTCACTATTCTTAACATGTCCTCTTGAATCTAATTCAACAGTACCTGGGCTTTGGAAAAGTGAAATTTTACCAACTAATAAACCTAAAGTATCCAAGACTTGACCGGGATCAGTTAAATGTGCCTTTGCCACTGTTTGTTTGGATGCAGATCCAACGGTAACTGGATAAATACCATAATGATTCCAATCATTCTTATCATTTGGATAAATTTTAGACCAATCAGCTTCAATTGAATTTAATTGTCTAAACATATCTTCATCAGTGAAATCATCACCAAGACATAATATAAAATCTGGCATTTCGTCAATTTTCATACCGTCTTTCTTGACAGGTTTAGAAAGATCTTGTAATTGTCCATGTTTATGCCAAACTAATCTTTTCACAATTTCACCCTTATTAACAAAACGTGGTCTAACTTCCACATTAGCCTTACCATCCATAACATCAAAATCATATTCGTTACTAAATTCTAATAATTTTTTCTTTAATTCTGCTGCATTATATTCACCTAATTCTGGTACAGTACGTCTATAATGCCAAGTATATGCAACAGCTTTCTTTTCAATAAATGAACCTGGTGTTTTATTGGTAAAATGTTCCATTACTTTAGCGACACGATTTTGCCATGACATATCTACTTGTTCAGCTAAATTAATCCATTCGGACATACCAACATCTTTAATAAAACAACCATGTTCAGCTGAAAGACCTAAATTTTTATTTTTGGAACCCATCCATTGATTTAAAAATTCTTGATCACGACCTGATATTATCCAAATTTGATTCTTTGGATCAGCACTTAATTTTTCTAAAATTGTATATAATTTTGCTGTTGGTATAGCCGCGGCTGGATCTTGAACAATTGGTGTTAATGTACCATCATAATCAAATAAAAATAAACGACGTTTTGCCTTATTGTAATTATCTAAAAGTACTGGACGATTTAAAGCAGGTGTAATCTTATTTTTAGTACCATTACTGTTAACATTTGATTTTAGTAATGAATTTAAGAAAGTAGTTGTCCAATTTTGTATACTTGGAACTTCAGGTGATAGTTTCTTCTGTAAATCATATTTTTGTTGCTTAGTCATATTTAATGACATATTGATTGATTTGGCCACAGCAACAGAGTCCCAAGGGTTAATAATGATAGCATCTTTTAACAAAGTGGAACTACCAGAAAATTCTGATAGAATTAATGGACTTCCAAAACAATCATTATTTGATTCATTTGATTTAATGGTAACATATTCTAATGCAGTTGTATTCATACCATCTCTAACACTGGTAATGATACATAAATCAGCAGCCCTTAATAGAGATAAATAAACGTCTTTTGGAATTCTCATATAATAATGTAAGACGGGAGCAAAATTCAAATTACCATAAGTGGAATTGATTGAATTGACTAAATCATTAACTTGTTGCTCTAAACGAATAGTTTGTGGAGAATCTCTATTTGTTGTTGGTGACGAAACTTGAATTAACACAACATTTTCTCTCCATTCTGGATACATTTCTAAGAAAGTTTCAAAAGCTCTTAGTTTTTGTACTACACCACGTACAGAATCTAAACGATCTCTACCAATAATAATTTTTTTACCCTTATAAGCTTCTTTAATTGTTTCTACTTTTGAATCAATATCATCAGCAAATGCATCTTTTAATAACTCATCTTTATCTACACCAATTGGTAAAGCATTAACCACTACATCTCCACCATAAGCGCTAATTTGATATTCATCAAAATTAGTAATTGGATTTTTAAAATTTTTAGCAGTAGAATCTAATAATCTTTTACAAGATGATACAAAATGTCTTGAAAATTGTTCATTTTGGAAGCAAATTTGATTTGCACCAACTAACCCATCTAAAATTTGCTTTCTTTTAGAAAGACAACGGAAATATTCATAAGATGGCCAAGGTGCATGATGGAAATAACCAATAACAGTATTTTGAGCTAATTCAGTATCATCTGGATTATCTAAGGTGATATTATTGAATTTCATTCTTAATAATTGTGGTAAAAGCATTAAATAGTAATCATGAACCCAAATGATATCACCAGGTTTATAAATTTCACCAATTTTCATTGCATAAGCTTCATTAAATTTAACATAATCATACCACCAATTATCCTTTTCGCTACTTGAAGAAGAAGAAATATTACCATTTGATTCAATATCGAATGGATTTAAAATATAATGTAAAGTGGGCCAAATGATTTTTTCAGCATAATGTCTCCATCTATCTTGATCTTTTCTCAATAACCAAATTGGTTCATAATGAGCAGATTTAATATTTTTACTCCTATTTTTAATTGATTTTGAATTTGATGAATTTAATTTATCATTTAAATTTTGCATTTGTGCTGGTGTTAAATAAAAAGTTTCATCATTATTATCATTAGCGAGATTATTATTGTCATTGTTATCAATATCTTCATCTTCGTCGTCTTCACTTTCATTGGTAACATCATTTAATACAGAAGATGAAGAATGAATTGTTGTATTTTCTAATTCATTTTCAATATCTTTAGGCCTACTACCCTTTTTAGGATTGTTATTATTGCCAATTAATTCATTGTTTTGTTTTTGAATATTAGCCAATAATATATCTTCTCTTGTAATTTCACCAGTCCAGCCGACTATGATTTGTTCCATATCATTATATTTTTTATTATTTAAAAATTGTAATGACGAATATAGGGCACTGTTACCATTTTGTGAAGTCAATTTCCAATCATTTGTGAACTCATTCAATTGAATCTTGAAAGGCAATTGAGTTACACAATTAATAATACGTGGCATGTTATGTTGGTGTTATAATAATGAATAATATAACTTAGAAGTTTTTAATATCTTGTAGTATGACAATGATGAAGAAAAGTATTGAAATTAAATAATTTAGTTCTTTATAAATAAATAGAAAAGCTAAGAAAAAAATCAAGAAATTAAAGTTGGAAAAAAGTAAGGGGTATTTCCAACAATTGCGTATTTTGGAAACAACAACCAGAAAACGTGATCACGAAACGGCAAGGCACCAGTTGCAATTGGAATCGCGGAGTTGTTGTGTGTGTTGCTGTTTGGGGTGGGTTGGATACCGTGGGGTAACCTGAGTGGTACGTGAAGGCCTTGCAAGAACAACGATACAAAGTGGTGGTAGTTAAGTAAATGAGGGATCCGTGTGTTATTGAATTCTAAAAAATACGTAATAGACGCCCTAACTTGCAGTTTTTTGATCGTTTTTGTGGGTTGACGTTGCAAAAAACGGAAATTCGTGGAAAACTGGACTACACCAGAAGGGAAAAAGGAGGTTTTCTGGTATGCCCATTTTTGGAAGGTGGGGACATCATGCTTCAACTTGGCATTACCTGATTGTACAGTCCACAAATGGAGTAACAACAACTCCAGTTGTATTCACTGTGTTTATATATTGTATTTATTTATATACAAGCATATTCTATATCTTGTTTATATTCTTCTCTATCTTTTTGCTACTCTTTCTTCTATCACCAGAACTGGAAGAGTCTATTGAGTAATGCGTACAATTTATTCAAGGTATCAAAAGATCCCGCCAATGACGGGTGACTATGGTTATTAGTGTTCGTATTATTAGTATTATTATCTACAGGTGGTTCCAATATTGTTGGTTTCACATTCAATTCACCTTGATTTAATCGTGATATACACTGTAAATTCGAATGCACCCTATGCAAAAATTGTTGTATTATTGTTTGTTCCCAATTTTGAGCCTTTGTATTCAAATTTTGTAAAACTGTTGAATCAGTATTAACGATTTGATTTATATTGATTAAAAGTATAGTGTTGATATGCAAAAGTAATTGAATCTTATACCGTTTCTGTTCAAATGGAGTCACTACCGTATTTGGATCTACAAATTCAAAATTGCCATCATTATCATTTGGTATTATTTGATGATTGTTGTGATTTATACTGTTATTGATAATATTAGGGTTGGTATTATTATTGCTATTAGAAATATTCATTTTCAAACCTAACCCTTTTTTTTTGCCTAGGAAGCACAAATTTGAAAATGACGACGTATTACCAACAGAAATGGACAGGAACCAACAACTGAGAAAAAAATCGTTTACAAATTTTTTTTTTATCTTTCAGTAAGAAAACGGAATATAGGATAATCCCGTTAAACCCTTTCCACGGAAAACTGTTGCTACTCCACGGGAATAAGATTGCATATCATAGTAGAATATTTTGTCGATATATTCTATCTATAATATACCACCAACAACAGAACGAGTCTCTTTCACTATGTCTTCTACATAGTCAAATGAAAATGTTCAGTACTCCATAATATGTAGACCTTATTCAGTAAAAGTTTATATTACGTATATATAAATTGTTTCTCTTTTTTTTTCACTAACTCTATAAATAGCGGTGTCATCGAGATTGGTGGTGCTGATCTTAACTTTCTTGTTGCTTTCCAATTATTTCCACAAACGCCAAAAAAAAAAAAAAAGAAACAACAAAATAAGACAAAACACAAAATGTCTAACATACGTAACCGACACGCTCGAAAGTTGTCTGACAAATTTGTTTGCTTTATTATTTCCTTTCCGTATTATCTCCGACAATAATCCGTACTACGCCGACTACACTCATTAGGATGGCGTTTTCCTCTTCATGTAACCATCATTGTCGATATGATTTTTGTGTTTCTTTTTAGCCCGTTAACACTGCCATGCATTTTGAGCCCCTCTGGTAAAATCGCAATGTGTAGCTAGTAATTTCTTCTACGTGGGTTTCTTTGCGCACCGTTTTCAACCAGCTCTCATTAAATGATTATTTTTCGGAACCACTAAACCGCCTGCCCAAAAAATTTAATCTCAATCAAGAAATTTTAAAAACTGAAAATCGAAAGTTATTTCCTTCCTTCTCTTTCAGTTTTCTTACTTTTGTTTGGCATTTTTGATTTTTCAATGGATTTTTCTTTTTTTTTCTTGTTTTTTCATATTTTACTGTTTTGGATTATTTTGTTTCTCTTTTCTTTCCTTTCATTTAATTCATCGTTGTTTCTATATATATTGCATTTTTATTAGTTTTTGACAGGTTCTATATCCTCTTTTTTACCCTCAAATATAAAATATACTGAAACTTGACATAACATTTTATTGTTTTTATCACATTTGCAAGGAGAACAGGAAAGCATCTTCAACCTATTTTGAATTTTTTTTGTCTTCTCTTGGTTTGTTTATTATAGAGTTGTATTATATTCGTTACACCATTTATTTGTTGGACATACTAGTTTTTTTTTTGGCCTTTTCCTATTTGTATTCGTCTATCTGTTTGTCTTTTCAATTTGTTTTACTGAACTTCTGAACTAATTAACAATACAATCACTAAGCCTGCTTTTTTACCTTTATATTATCGAAAAGAAGGAAAAAATAGAACAGATATATCACTAATTTTTTTTACTGTACTATAAAAAAGGCAACATCCTTTTCAAATATAACCACCTCAAATCATATTAATTCATAATTTATAAATAAAGGAGAACATGTTCATAATTACAATAGTGCAGTTTTTATTTACAATAGTACGTTGCGGCTTAAACAAAAGAAACATATTAACTTTACCAATAAATTTTGGTATTAATTTTGCATTAATTACAATTTGGCTTATTGCTTTTGATAAGGCTAAATTTATACCAACAGAAATTAGACCAACTATTCATAATAAATTAGCATTTTTAATGGATAGTTACCTTTTCGGTGACACATTCAATGAACTAAATAAACAATATGGTTTGAAAAGTTATTCCATTTGGACCATTTTTACTTCAGTGTCATTTGCTTTCGCAGCTTGTATATTATTACCTTTAACAGTAGGTTATTACTATTATAAAATTAGAAAAAATAGTTTACCTATTTGGGAAAAATCTATTGCCTTACACGAAATGGATATTAATATAATTGAATTCAATGAATTGGAACAACCAGAAGAACAACAACAACTAGAACAACAACCGTATCACGTACCATTAAATGATTATAACAAAAAATTACTGAAAAAATTTCATTTTTGGTTCCCGCTATCTATACCATTGTTAGCATTCATTACTTTAAATTTTATGCATTTATTCTCTTCACAATCAGATGATAATTTTAATAAATATAAGGATATCTTAGCATGGGTTTCTTATGTGGTCTTACACATCATGGCACCAATATTAACTGCAATTTATCTTTACGTTTTCCATATCCCTGGGATAGTAAAATCTTTTGCTATTGTAATGGGATTACAAAATATTGCTGGTATTATAACGCATATATTAATTCCAACTGCTTCACCATGGTTTATTCATTTATACGGAATTAATGATACTGAACATGTTAATTATCAGACTGAAGGTTTTGCTGCTGGTTTAACAAGAGTAGATACACATATGGGTACTCATTTAAATACAAATGGGTTTCATAAATCACCAATAGTTTTTGGTGCTGTACCTTCTTTGCATTCTGCTATTGCATTTCAATGTTTTTTATTTATCATGTTACGTTCAACTTCGTTAAAATACAGATTCATTAATACCACTAATAATGATAGTGTCACAACAAACATGGTTCCAAATTTATCTAAGAATAAACTCTCATTATATGAATATGACGTTGAATCAACTTCTTCTTCTTCAACCTCTTCTTTTTATGATGATACAGTTAATCAAGATTTAGAAATGGCTTTTTTGAATAAAACCGCTTCAACTACCCCATCTGTCTCAGAAAACACTAATTCAAATAATAATAATACCAATAATGATAATAATGATAATAATAATAATAATAACAGTAAACGTACCAATGATTCTTCTATTACGACGACTAGTAATAATAATAATATAACAAGAATAAACGTTACTAACCCATTCGTTAGATTATATGAACAAGATTTAGAATATTCCAATAAGTTTTTCTTTAAAATATTCAACCGTGGCTTTGTACCAAAAATATTGATATCAAGTTATATTATTTTACAATGGTGGGCAACAATGTATTTAGATCATCATTTCAGATTTGATTTATTTATTGGTATGCTATATTCAGTGTTTTTCTACAATTTAATAAATTATTTCTATATTCAACCCGTTGTAATTAAGAATTGGATTGATTTAAGAATGGGTAAAAAAGATGATGAGTGGAATGAAGGTAGAACAATGGGTATGAGAGTTTTCCAAGGAACTAAATTTGAATGGTTTTTTGATCCATTAGCTTAACCACAGAAAGACAAATGAAAAAAAATTAAAAATAAAGGAAACAAATTATCAAATAAGCTTCAACGAGTATACTATTTTATCATTATTCAAGATTTATCATCTTTTAGTCATTTTCATTATTATTATAACTATCATATTCCATTAATTTAATCAGTCATATTGCCCTAATACTAATTTTCTTTGCTCTTCAAGGTTATCCTTCGCTATAATAATTATTTATAAATATAATATAAGCTTTTCATGCTGTTATTATTTGTGAGAGAAAGCTACTCGTAGTGGGAACATAAATCATAATTACTTTATCCCTATTATAGTTGGCCTGTCTCGAAAAATTGTTTTCATTACTTTAAGCCATATTATATTCAACGTTTATATATAGTGTAGTATAAGAAAGGAAATTTTAAAGGAAAATTGTCATTTTATTCGAACTTTTTGGAATTGCATTAAGTAAATTTATAAATTTATACCTCTTTCTTTTATGTAAATCTAATATAGGACATTTTGTACAATAAGCTTTTAGAAATAAAATGAAATTCAAGTCATACAAGAACAGACGCCGAGGCATTTGTTTTGAGTTTCCTTCACTTATAGCACTTTCCGGCTTGGCCTTGTCCAGTCTTTAGAACATTATTTTATTATCAAGTTTATATTTTCTACTTGTATCAGATATTCTTCATGTTCTTTTAGCTGCAGACAACAGTCCAGAAATGGCGTCAAGGAAGCGATGAGGATCAAAATTAAAAGGACAGTCAAAAAGAAAGCGTACTTAAAAAAGACTTATTAAAATGCAAGTTATGAAAAAAAAAAAGATATATTATGAAATTAAAAAAAAAAAAATAAAAAAAAAAAAAAAGAAAATTAAAAAGTTGCAATTTAGTAGTTAGAAAAGTTTAGAATAGTAATTCCAGCCCACTAATAAGAAATCAATTATTTAGTTGAGAAACGTATTTGCTAAAGCTAATTGAAAGAAACACAGATTTTGAAAGAAGAAATTATAAAAAGGACAAAACAAAATGTCTATGCAAGAAAAGAATAATACTTTACCATTACATATGTATATTAGACCATTAATTCTAGAAGATGTAGACGCTGCAGTACAATTAGAATCTGTTTGTTTTCCACCAAATGAAAGGGCGTCAGTTGAAAAAATTAGATATAGATTAACTGATTGTCCAGAACTTTGTTCAGGATTATTTATTAGAACATTTGATGAAAATACTAAAAAGATAATTAGTGAAAAATTGATTGGTCATATACTTTCAACGAAAATTTCAACTGATTTTATCACTTTAGAAAGTATGGAAATTGATTCACACGTTGAATCAAGTAGTGTAATTGCTATTCATGCTTTAGTTATTTCACCTGAATATCAAAAGAAAAACTTGGCTACGTTGTTAATGACAGATTATATACAAAAGATGTCCAATCAAGAAATTGCTTCCAAAATTGTTATTATTGTTCATGAACATTTAATACCATTTTATGAAAGATTAGGTTTCCAATTACAAGGTACAAATCAAGATGTTATGAAAGATCCATCATTTGCTAAGGATAAGTGGTTTAATATGGAAAGAGAATTGGTAAAGGAAGAGTATGATAATTAGATAAGAAAAATAAATAGAATCAATTATTTTTTTGACCTTTCTTCAACCAAAGTTCTTTCTAATTGTAAACTTAATAAATATCTGGATATAATAGCTATTTACTACTAAAAAAAAATATTGAATTCACAATACCATATCACATGCACAATATATAAACGCTAAAATGGACTTTGGGACGGAGAAATTGGCGTTATTGTTCCGCTGTGTGCGGCAGTTGAATTGCCTCATCTATACAACCTATTTTTATTTTTCCGGTGATGTCAAAAGCAATGTCGCAGGGGGGGGTCAAGCTGACGTTATGCCTGTCGTAACGTTGGCTTCGCGTTGCTTTTGTTTTCGCCTGTGATTTGTACCTGTTGCATAACCCCACTACTACTAGGACATACAGAATACTGTCCGGGCTGATATGTCATCTGCCCCGAACATAACCTGGGTGTGAGATAACCCTAGCTACGCAGTGACTCTGTCTACACACGGACAACCCTTAAAATGAAACCCTGTAACCGGGGTTGTCATTTCACCTTGTCGATTTTTTTCTGATCAAGTTTATATTGAACCCCTTACTATTTTTTATAGTTTATCTTAAACAAGAAAAGTTAAACAGTAACCATAGTTATTTTTTTAACATTACTACTTAAGCTTCTTCATTACTTATTTGTGGACAATTTTCTAAATTCTTCAACTTCACCACAACCTTTTACAGAAAAGAAATGTCAAATTTTCTTCTTAAATTAAAACCTGTTACTAGTATTGGTGTCAGACGTTTCCAACTTGCTAGAACTTTGAATAACCCCTCAAAAAAAGATCAATTAAAACAGAATCAAAACAAAGAAGAAGAGAGAGAACAAGAGTTGTTTGATAAGAATCAAGAAAGGTTAGAAAAATTGGAACACGATAATGATTTTAAAGAATTTCAACAACCTAGTGAAGAAGAATTGAAAATAATAGGTGATAATGCCCGTATTGAACAAAATAGACCTGATGACGGTGTATACTAGCTTGATTACTTTGAGTTTCATACTGTGAAACTCATATGGCTAAAATTCAAGATTGTATATATTTATGCTTATATAGTATACTTATTTATTTATTTAATTTAATTTATGTCTATGTAGAAAGCAGTTTCCACTACTCATTTAATTTCCTTTATAAGGTACTGATCCATTGGAGATCCCCTCCAGACTTGAACCACCGACATTCCTTTTAGGGTGTCCCAAATCCTTTAGTGGTTTGCCATAGCGGCTTAGAATTATTCAAAACATTTAATTTTAATTTGAAAACAAACAAACAAACAAATATAGTAGCATTTGTTTTTCTGGATTTAAAAAAGGTGCAATCTGGCAAATAAGACAAGATTGATACCCTAGCTTTCCCATTAGCTCGATAACCGTTTGTTCATATATATACATATATATTCGTTAACACCCATCAACTTTTATTCATTGTGTTACTATATTCATGACTCAGACTGAACAAAATATAACACCCATTACTAATGCAAAGGACATCTACTATTGCATACCGTTATCCAAGTTATCGCAAATGGCTGAACAGTACATCGTTGATGATAATTTGAAAATCATACAGAATGGTAGTGGTTCGAAGAAAGATTTAAAATTCACATTAAATGAATGTATTCATATCTTATCAAATTACAAAGATCAATGTAAATCGTTGAAACTACAATTTAAGGATTTAAATAACTTAGATGATAACATTTTATTGAACAAAGAAACTTTGACTGTTTTAGAGAGTGCGTACATCTACTATAAAATAATTCACACAATTTTATTGAAGAAAATACCGAATTTAGAGGAGTTTAAAGAAATTAAAAGGATTGACATGAATATATATAAAGTTAATAATAACACTAACAATACCATTAACAGGACAAATCATGAATTACTAGAAATTTATAACGGTTTAGTGAGAACTTTACTAAATGATGAAAATATTACAAATATAAAAATTTTAATAAAAGAACACACAAAAGAATTCAAAGAAAAGCAGGTTAAACAATCGAATGATCAATATAATCAAAATTTAGATTCAAACAATACTAGTACAGGTAATAATGATGAAAAGTTTCAAAATTCTAATGACACTATAATAAATAATAAATTACCTCAAACTGGATTTTCCATTGATCCAGAGTTCATTTTGAACGATTTGATACCGAAATATGGAACAGACTCGATTTTATTCATTGATATTAGACCAAGATTAGAATTTGATCTAAATCATATTGCTATAGATAATGTCATATGTCTAGAACCAATATCATTCAAGAAAAACTATTCAGATATTGATATATTAAAGAAATCTCTAATTACATCACCAAATAAAGAAATAAAACTTTTTGAAAAAAGAGATAAGTTTAAATTTATTATAATTTATACTAATTTAAACAAATTAGCTCAGGATAATGAAATTTTACTTGAAAAGCAATATTCCATTTTAAATATTTTATTGACAAAATCTTTTGATAAACCAATCAACACCAAATTAACCAATATTTATATCTTAAATGGAGGGTTTGCAAATTGGATTGAAAAAAATGGTAAATTTAAAAGAACTGAATCGTTTGTAATTGACGACAAGAAAGTTAGTAACTCTAAGGATAAACTTCTAACAAATGTTGATAGAATTTATACAACTACGGACCCTCTACGCAAACCAATTTATACAGATAACGATATCTATATCAATGGTGATACATCAAGATTAAAACAAGATTTACCGGTGTTAACACCAAGCATAAGTCATTCTATGGATAAGTCAATGAAGGATATGATGACCAAAACCACAAATATTGATAAAAAAAATGAATCGTATAGGATAATGTCAAGTCAACAAAATTCTGATCTACCTAAAAGAACCTCAAGTTTGAAAACACTGTCTGGATTAATAGCAAATTTTAAAAATAATTCAGATACTTCATTATTGTCATCACCGTTTAATAGGCAATCATCATTAAATAATAGACAATCTAATAGTAACAATAACAAGAAAAATATGAATAATAAAAATGACATTAGCAACCAATATAATAGTATTAACAATGATTTGGTCCGTAGCATTTATCCGGATTCAAATTTGTCAAATTCTTCAAATCATACCAATATGATTCATAAAAGTGGAAATACTTTTGCTAATTATCCTGCTACACCATTTTTAGGGCAAGATATAAGTAACGATAGGATAAGTTTAAATGGTCCACAGTTTGTTGCACCACAGTTACCAAAACTACCCAGAAAGATTGTACCATCTTCTGCGTTAATGAGTTCTACATCATCACCCATAAGTTACTCACCAAACAACGTGAGAGTACCCATTAATAATATTGCTAATTGTTCTAACCCAAATATGAATTCATCTGTTATGAACAATACTGACAGTTTTATTGGTATCAATAATGATTCCACTACTAATATGAGAGATGTAAATATCCATGGAGATAAAGATAAGATTATTATGGGTCCCAATGGTTTAAGACAATCGGATACTTTAGTCAATAAATTTAATCTTGATTTTGTTGTTGGATTAGAAAATATGGGCAATTCATGTTATTTGAATTGTATAATACAATGTCTATTAGGTACGCATGAATTAACAAAAATTTTTTTAAATAATTCATTTGAGAAACATATTAATATTGCAAGTAAACTAGGTTCTAAAGGTGTCTTAGCAAGGAACTTTGCGAAATTAATTAATACGATGCATAATCATGATATTAGACAATTTCCTAATGATAAGAATAAGAAAATTGAACCAGTGAAGCCACAAGAATTTAAGAAAGCTTGTGGTTCAGTAAATTCATTATTTAAAGATAGTTTACAACAGGATTCTCAAGAATTTTGTCAATTTCTTTTGGATGGATTACATGAAGATTTGAATCAAAATGGTGGTAATCCACCTTTAAAGGAATTATCGAAAGAAGCTGAAGAGAAAAGAGAAACATTACCAATAAGGATTGCGTCATCTATTGAATGGGAAAGATTTTTGACCACAGATTTTAGTGTTATTGTAGATTTGTTCCAAGGGCAGTATGCATCAAGACTTGAATGTAAGATTTGTCATAGAACATCAACAACATATCAACCCTTTTCAGTTTTATCTATTCCCTTACCTCCAAAGATAAAGGGCAAAGAATGTAATATTATTGATTGCTTTAATGAATTTACTAAGATAGAGAATCTTGAAATTGATGAACAATGGAACTGTCCCGATTGTAAGAAGAAGCAACCATCAACCAAGACGTTAATGATAACAAGGTTACCTAAAAATTTAGTTATTCATTTGAAAAGGTTTGATAATCAATTGAATAAAAACAAATCAATGATTAGTTATCCCTTCCAATTAGATTTAACCGAATTTTGGGTTAATGACTTGGATAAATTTACAAATGATAATGGTACTGAATTACCTACTAGGGGACAGATACCACCATTTAATTATAAATTGTATGGAGTAGCGTGTCATTTTGGATCATTATATGGTGGTCATTATACATCATATGTGGATAAGGGGCTAGGTAAGAATTGGTATTATTTTGATGATACAAATTGTAGACGTGTCAAAGATTTGAACGAACCGATCACGTCCAGTGCATATGTTTTATTTTATAAAAGAATATACGGTGGTATAATGTAGGGTACTATGTGTTTAGAGAGAGAGAGAGACAATAATGTTGATATTATATAAATATTTAGATATATTAATTATTCCTTTTATTTTTTTCCTTTTTCTTATGGTTTGATTATCATTTTATTCCCAATCATCATCGTCTTCTTCTTCTTCTTCGTTTTGTTGTTTTTGTTGTTTTTCATTTTTTTCGGTTTGTACGTTGCTCTTAGCGGGTTTGTCTGAGTCAGTGTTGATAACGTCTTCCTTGTTAACGATGACTACCGATTCCTTTAAATTGTCTTTACTCTCTTGGCTATCATTTTCTTGTTCTTCTTCTTCATCATCATCCCATTGAAGATCTTCATCATTTTCCTTGGTTAAAGTTGACTTATCGTTAATCAATTTTTTCCTCTTGTCATTCTCTATTAAGATATGATCTTTCTCTTGGAAATATATGGACCAAAATATATTATGGTTTAAAGTAGTTGGTACTAAAGAATTATAAATCTTCAATATATCATTTTTCTTATCATTTAATAAATTATCAATCAAGGTCAACTGATCATCATTGAATGATATTTCATTGGTGAATTTACTATTCAAATAAATTGATTCATCATTATTTAACCTTTGCAACTCCAATTGCGTTCTATCACCAGCGACAGGAATTTTCCCAACGGTATCGATATTATCTTTATTATCCGCCAAGAAAGTCTCATCCATCAATTTAGTAGTCTTCTGTAACACAGTATCAAATTTTGTATTGAGGTTTTCCTGTACGTTGGACCAAAATTTTGGTCTTGATATGGCCCCCCAATAGTTAGCAGCGATTGATTCAACTTTGTCAAGATTTTGATCGATATTATCGATGACAGCTTGAGCCCTGGCGGCAGTCTTTTCGTCTAGGTCAATTGGGATCTCTACAGTCTTTTCTGGGTCGTTCCACCAGTTCTTCAACGTGGTCGTTGTGTTTTCGTAGGCCTTGGTGACGTTGTCGTTGAGTTGTTCAAAGACCTGGTTCGTTGTGTTGGCGTCATTGGGGGTGGTGGCGGTGGTGGCGGTGTTGTCGTGTGGGGTGGCCTGAGTGTTGTCTGTCCAGAGCAAGTCCATGGCGGGTGCGGTCTGCTTGTGATTGTGGTTGTGGTGGTGCGGCCGGGAGAGAAACGAACAGAAACTGAAAATCGCACAGACGTTGGACACACCAGAGGACCAGAGACCAAGACAAGAGAGACAAGAGCAAGAGCAAGAGCAAGAACATGTCGTACGTGACACCGCTGTTGTTCAACACGGTGCAGCCGGGCCTCTACCGCGGCGGACCCCCCAGGGAGATCAACCACAGCTTCTTGAAGACGCTGCACCTGCACCACGTCGTCTCGCTGACGGCGACGGTGGACCCTGCGTTGGAGGCGTTCTGCCTCAGGGAGCAGGTGCAGCTGGTGCACATCGCGTGCGGCAAGAAGAAGGACGCCAAGGCGAAGGACAAGAGCGTGCCCAAGGTGAAGCGCAAGAAGAAGCCCGTCCCGATCGACTACGACGTCGTCACACAGACGATCAGGCTGCTCGTGGACAAGAGGACACACCCCGTGTACGTGCACTGCGACTCGGGCGAGCTGGTCACCTCGCTGGTGGTCGCCTGTCTGCGGAAGCTGACGATGTGGTCCACCGTGGCCATCTTCAACGAGTTTCTCGTGTACAACTCCAGCATCAACGTCTTCGAGAGGGAGTTCATCGACAAGTTCAACTTCTGCATCAAGATGGACATACCCTTCGCAGAGAAGGCGCCGTGGATCGGGCAGCAGTGCATCCTCAACAGCAACGTCCCCGCCAGCGAACACGGCAGTGGCAGTGGCAACGGCAGCGATACTGGTGGCACTGGTGGTGCTGGTGGTGCTGGATCCCTGCCCAAGCTGCAGTTCTCCCACTGAGGGAGTGTTGCATGATTTACTGTAAAAATAATAGGAGATGGATGTGCCAAATTAAGCTTTTCCAGACAACACCCACAACAGCTGCCCTATACACCTTTCCACATACCTTATCTCTCTCTATACACATATATATATAAGTATATCGAATAGTTTGCAACATACGATATATATCCCTGGACACGCCATGTTGGTCACCGTGGATGATATACTCAAATCTGCACTACTGCCACACCAGACACACGCTAAGTTGTCGCGACGTGAAGGTGAAATGATAACAGAATCCATAACAGCAATGCTCATCAACGGCTACTGTCTTGACTTGAACACACTGAGATTCGTCGTACGTTTCTACACAAGCGACGATTGGCAAAGACTAATCTGGTTCAGAAACCAAAACGGTAGGTGCGGTTACCCACTTTGCAAAAATCACTTAAACGGTGAATTGGTAGACTTAAACACTTTGGGCTCCATTTACAGTTATTGTAACTCGTTACATATGGATTGTGACAATTTTATCAAATCTCAATTATCTCAAATCCCAATATCTGATCGTGATTCAATTCATATCATTAATAATAATACCACGTATTATACTGCGAATTACACTTATAACAACAATAATAATAATATTCCATCACAGCAACAATGGCCTGAGAATGCATTCCAATTACAGTTTTTAGAAGATATCATCACCGATAAGACAACTAACTATAACATGGATGGCATTATCGACTCATTGAATAAATTCGAATTACAAAATTAACATACACATATATACATATATATATATATATATATATACATTTTGTGCCACTACAAAAACTTAAATTTGCGCAATTGATACTCTAAATTCTCAACATAGAATGGTGACTGATATCGAAATTTTAAAATTCCTTGCAATTCTTCAAACCTGGCACGTCTTTTCTCATACATCTCATCCACTTTAGCTTGAAATTTTGGTACCTCTTTAATTAATTCATCTCTTTTTATCTTGTACCTTTCTGATCTTTCCCTTTGACTAGTTTCAATCTTTTTTATAATTTGCTTATATATATGCGTCCATTCAAATTCATTCGTCTTCGGTAACGGTTTACCATTTGAAATCTGTGACAAAATTTGCTCCCATTGTGATTCATATTCTGCCCATTTTAAACTATTGTCACTCATATACTGTATACTATCTATCTCCTTTTGATATCTTAACCTCTCTTGAATGATCAAATTCGTCAGCTGTTTAGATTGCCTCTTTCCTTTATTAATTGCACTTCTAATAAAATATATCTTACTCTTACCAACTACAGTATAATTCATTCTAACTTGTGGTGAACCCTTCTGTAATTGTTTCTTAATATTCCCCATATATCGAATATAATGTGCTCGTACCGCTAAGGGTAACAACAACTTCAATTTAACATCTTTTTGGACTCCATTAACACAATGATTCACTTTACCGCTGGAAGAAACATAATAATTAGATAAGTATTTGGTCAACATTGACATCTTCCTACTTTCTTCAGGATCCACTTTTCTTGGTTCATGCAATTTATCTAATTGATCTTTAATTTCATTGATTGTAGCTATCTTATTATTCAATAACTTTGGGGCACTATCGCCTTCCTGCGTTGTATGGTGGCTACAATTATCAGACAAAAATCTCTTCAATTTTAAAAAATCACCATCTACAATAAATTTATGTACTTGTTCCAATTGTTGCAATTTATTATACACTTTAATACTATTTTTACATCTAATAGATAACTTCATCTCATCTCTCAAACTCTCTCTTATCTTATCTTGGAAACTAATCGATGATATTTTCTTACTACAGTCTCGCAAAACGTACCGATACAAACATTTAACACCATTTTTATGCGTAACTGATTGACTGAAATGCATCTCAATTCAGCAAGTTGCAGTTTAATTCTCAAACACCCTGCAATTTTTCACTCAAACAGGATTTTATTTTTTTAACAACTGTCTCGAACTGAAAATGAATTTAATATATTAATAAAATGATAAATATAAGATATATATATATAGATATAGATATATTAAACACCTTAGTTAACTAAAGCAGAAGCAGTAGCAGATTCGTATTTCCAGTTTGGTGGTAAAACGGCAACAGTTCTGTAGTATCTAGCTAATCTGTGAATTCTAGATTCGATTAAAATTAATCTGAATTTAGCATCCTTATCTTTTCTGTTTCTTTCTAAATGTTTTCTAACTGAAACAGCTTTCTTAATTAAATAGTATAAATCTTCTGGAATTTCTGGAGCAAAACCATTAGATTTTAAAATTCTTAAAATTTTGTTACCAGTAATAACTCTAGTTTGAGTAACACCGTGAGCATCTCTTAATAAGACACCAATTTGAGATGGAGTTAAACCCTTTCTAGCATACTTGATAATTTGTTCAATGACAGCTTCATTAGATAATTTGAACCAAGCTGGAGCATTTCTAGAGTATGGAATAGCTGAAGAGGACATACCCTTACCCTGTTATAAATAAATAGAATTTTAGAAAATATTGTCCATTAAAAACAATACTTCAAAAACAAATAATTGTTAGTTGATTTATCCCCAAATGCAATTTTTCAATTTTACTTATTTTATACAATACATTTTTACTATAAGACTACAAGCTAAACTTTACTTCTTTCGGTTTTTCATCAAGTTGACAATACTCATGCGATAGGTATTGATGAAAGGTAATATTAGTCAACAGGTAAATATTGTGAAAGCTTAACAAAAAAAGTCAAAAACTTTACACACTTACTGCCCTGTGCTCGAATAATAATAACAAATACACAATAAATTTAAACTGTCATGTTTAAATTACCGTATATTACAACTTGGAATCACCCAGCAAACATCCAAAGATGTAATTAAAAAAAATTACTCTTCAAACTAATACAATTGTACCAGTCGATGTGAACCAGAAAAAAGTTAAAACTTGTGATCCTATATCATGACATTAACGCGAGTTAAACGTCATAAAAATAAAAATGCAACAATTGCTCAAATAAGTAAAACAATAGCTGAGAAGTGGAGTTTTGTTCCCTTACGGAAACAACACATCCATTCATTTCAATATTGTTAAACATACGGAACTGTGCATACGACCCATGGCGACTGATTTATTAGTTGATGTTAGTTTTCTTCAGATGAAACAGAAAGAAATCCAGACTACCGAGAAAGTTGAGCTTTACTTTTATATAATTTTTCACACCGATGTGGAAAATTCTGAAAAAAGAAAAAAATTCAAACTTTTGCGTGGGTAAACACGCGTGTCCCAAAATGGAAATTTCGAAAAACAGAACAATCACTACAGAAAATACATAAAAGGTACGGGTGTTTTCCAGCCACAAGTCACACAAAATATTTTGTTGCAGAAGTTTATCACGCTACTTCAATTATACATAAGGGCTATTTGGAAGATTCAATCTCTTTGATTAGCTCTTCTACATCATCTTCGTCCTCTAATCCAGACGTCACTTCAATGACATTATATGTACCTACCTCTTGCTTCACCATTTCTAACGCACCGGCATATAACATCTTCCATTCAGCTGACACAACAGTTTGCGGTTTCCAATAAAGTAATATTAAAGGTGTTTGCTTTATACCATCTTTATTTACTAATGGATACGCCATCAACACGAATCTTGGAGTGTTATCCGGTAGAATCTCTGCTAAATCACCCAATTCAGTTAAATCTTCATCCATTTCTAATTTTTCATCCTCTGATATAACAATTTCATATGATGGTGAAGGTTCAATCATGATAGGTAAACATGCTATCTTATCCGTACGTGATGTGTTTAGTCTAAATTTTCTTATAACTTCTTTAGTATCTTGGGATATTTTATTCAAATGAGACATCTTATTTGCTTATTTCGTAGGCGCTAGTATTATCTCTACGTGGATTCTTTTTCCCAAATTTTTGTTAAATTGTTTGCCTTAAACTTTCCTACTATTTTTTTTTTTAATTTTTCAACTTTTCATCGATATACCATGAATTGTAATAGAGAGCTAGTCGACGTAGACTATCATTATTCCTTGAACTTTTTTTTATTAATAATTACTAAAATATATGTTTTATATCAAATATCTACTGATAAGATGTCTTTTGTTTGTTCCTTTTTGTTTTTTGTTTGCAGGAATAAGAAAAGGTCAGTGTACAATGTTTAATGAAATAGTTTCATTTAAACTAACAAACAAAATATTTATCGTCTTTACAATCTTCTGGTGTCTTGGCAATAACATCTTCAATATCCCATCTTTGTTTCTTACCATCCCAACTTGATTTACCTGAATTTAATTTTAAGTTTAACATTTCACCCACTTCATCAATATGACGTAATAAATAGTCGATATCTTCCTTTGTCAATGACGATGACATGCAGAATCTAACACGAGATTCAATCAATGGAGTAGCTGGATATGCAACAATAACTACTGCAATTTTTCTTTGTAGCATGATTCTAGAGAAAGCTGGCATTTTAGATGGGCAATATAATAACATTGGGATAACTGGTGAATCTGCATTACCATAAACAATAAAACCTAATCTTTGAAGACCTAAACGTAAATAACGTGAATTAAATGCAATTCTTTGTAATCTTTCCTTACCTTCACCTGGATTTATTTCACCCATAATAATTTTCATTGATGTCATAATTTGTGTTAATACAGGTGCTGGCATTGGTTCAGAATAGTTTTGTGCATTAGCACTCAATCTTAAATAATTGATTATTTTTTTATCAGCAGCAATATAACCACCAGCGGCACCAAATGATTTGGTAAATGTACCCATTAAGATATCAATATCATTAGGATCAACACCAAATAAATCACAAACACCACGACCATTTGGACCAATGGCACCAATTGAATGAGCTTCATCCACATAAAGATAACATTTGTATTTTTTCTTTAATTCAACAATTTTAGGTAAATTACATAAAGTACCTTCCATGGAGAATAACCCTTCTACACAAATTAAAATTTTTTTCCAAGGACGATTGGTTCGCGGATGACCTAACACAATTTGTTCTTTAATTAATTTTTCCAAACCTTCAATGTCACCATGCTTGAATGCTCTAACCGTTGCACCTGATAACCGCACACCAGTTCTGATTGAAGTATGGTTTAATTCATCGGAAATTACTAAACATTTGGAATCTAAAAGAGCATTGAATAGATTTGCATTTGTACTATACCCCATTGATACTAACATAGAGTCCTCTTTACCGACAAATTCAGCAACTAATTTTTCTACATCTCTAGTCAAATTAGTAGAACCAATCTGACTTCTAGGACCACCTGAGTTGATACCATATTGGTCAACACTTTCAATAGCTGCGTCGGTACACTTCCCTTCACTTTGAGCAAAACCTAAGTAGTTATAAGAGGATAAGTTTAAGCACATTCTTGTTTGTTTACTATAAGTAAAATATGTATTAAACTGATGTGAAACTCTTTCAATACAAGTAATAAATCTACCTGGTACACCTGTAGCAGGTCTTGAAAAACAATCGTCAATTCTCATTTTCAATCTTCTAACATAAAAGGATTCTAATTTGGAATACCATGGAGCCATACCGTTTTGTTCTAATAAGTTGGCATATTTCTTCTTTCTAAACCTCATACCAAAAAAATCATGAACATGACCAAAAATGATAAGAATCAAATAGTTAACGTAAGTGATGATAGAAATATAATATGATGGTGTATCGATGACTGGATCAGGAATTTCTTTACCTTGCAAACATTGTACCGGATATAAGTGCTTCTCACTAGTCAATGAACCATATTCATTTTCTCTTTTAATTTCAACTGGTAAACTAGTATCTGGTTTAATTAGTGGAACACGATCCAAATCAGCAATAATTTCTGGTGGTGCCATAATCAACTACAAAGCGGCCAGAAATATAGCAAGACTTATGTTTTGATTTCTTTTTGAGCTCTTCGAACAAAATACAACTTAAATGTTCAGCAGAGTTGGTATTTCTCTTTCGATTTTTCTATTAAGGCAAACACTCACAGAATCTACAAAACCTAAAAATAAATACTAGCTGTAAATCTTGAAAAATAGTACAAACGTAAGTGAAAACAGAATGCTGCGTTGATCTGTTGCCTCGATATAGACTAGTTTGATCCTATTATTATTTTTTATTTACTTGGTTTTCTGAAATTATTCGTTTTTCAATTTTTGACATTTTGGCGAGTTTGCGGTCACCTGACATCGAAAATTTGTTACGCCAAGATTGTACGTCATTGTCTACAGCCTTGAGAGAGGGATGTCTGGCACCAACACGCACCAGTTGAGTAGTACTTCCCATATAACAGACAGAAAAAATGTACATTAACAATAATTGCATTGAATATATTGGGATTATCGAAGAACATATATACTATGTATCTCTCCTTCTCTATTCTATATCACCAATTTCGTATTTACCGGGACCGATCAATCTGAGAAAATGGTCACAATTTGGTGTTTCTTCTTCCACATGAGCTACAATTAATTGGGTACCAGGCCATCTATTTAATAATTCATGACAACGTAGCATTGGTTCAACTTCCATACCAGAAAATGCTTCGTCCAATATCAAAATTTCTGGCATCTTGATAATACTTCTTAAGAATAGAACTAATTTTTGACTACTAAGACTTAAATCATTGAATTTCACAGTATCGGCATCTTTCAACAAATCAAAATATTCTAAATACATATTGATTATTTTTTTCCTTTCAGCATTTAAACTTGACCACATTGGGGTAAAGTTATTGGATGAACCCTCATGGAAACCAGATGCTATACATTCTCTTATAGTTAGATTATGGTTTGAATCCTTACCAAAGATAGCATGTAATTCAGGAGATGACAATCCAATCCTTTTATTAATATCGAAGTAATTTGTCGAACCAGTCCTCCTTGGTTTACCATTTTCCACTATTTTAGAATTCCAAGATTGTGGATGTTCTGCAATAATCATGGATAGTAAGGTTGATTTACCAGAGCCGTTTTCACCCCTAACGTGCCATTTGTCACCCATCTTGACATTCCATTTCAGATCTCTTAATACATCTTCACTTTTATAAGTAACATTCACATCTTGAAACTCGATACAACTTGGTAAATCACGTAATTCATCTTTCGATTTACCATATAATGGATGCGATGATGTTAAATCATCAATACAATAATTATCTAAATCTCTATGTTTCTTAAATGTCTTTTTAATTAATTTTTTAGCCTTCGACTTATATGACTCAATTCGAGTCATTAATTTCTCAATAGGACCTTTAAATAATATACCATCTGAAGCATCGACATTTAAGATATGTGTACACCAAGCAGGTATTTGGTCTTGATAACGAAGACCAATGATAATAGGTATACCAATTTTTTCATTCACTGTGGATAAAAATTTTGAGATAATATTAGTCGCAATTGGATCTAATCCTAAAAATGGATCATCAATTAATAGTAAATCAGGTTTCTTTAATAATGACCGTGCTAAACGTGCTCTTCTCATTTGACCATTACTCAAACCCATAGCCCATCTGTCTTGTAAATTTGACAATTTTAACTCATCCATTAGCATGTTATATAAGTTCATGTCAACTTTGCGATTTGTTGTTTCCACAGTGTAATTGACTTGATGCGAACCAATCGAATTATCTAATATGAATTGTTTCGTTGTCTGATCAAATTCATCTTTATAAAATTCGTAACGTGCACTTAGGTGGGCTATTGGTATGACACCTTTGAATTGTAATTGTTCAATTTTGGGTTTCTTACCATTTTTTTGATTGAACACATAAGCATTTGATGGTGAAATTAAATATTTACCGCTAATAGCATTGATCATTTTGGACTTACCGGGACCCCAAATGACCCATTTTTCGTCTTTCTTTATTACTAGATCTTTAACTGGATTTGCGAAAATATTTGGTACTTTGACGTTCAAAGATGATCTGAAAACTGCATCCTTCATTTTCAGAAGATAATTTGCTGTCATCATGATTTCCAAAATGCCTGTTTGTCTATATTGGAATTAAAAATATATTATTCAAAGATATTTGTTGTTTATGATGCAAGAACATTCAATGTTATTATGTTATATATGTTTAAAAAATAGCACCAAAACTTTCCAAATATGATGAGCAATTCCAACAACAATATGTTTTGGTAAGATAAATGTAAACAATTTGCAGCTACAATGAATATAGTATACAACAGATAAGATAAGATGGGATAGCAAACGATTACTCAAAGTAGTAACACAAATAACAAACAGATTGAATTTGAATGTTTTGATGGTGATTTCGAAACTTAAAGTGAGAAAAAAAGAACTTTTTATGAGTCATTGGAAGCAAGTGGAAACTGACGGAATCCATACAGCGTTTTCAGTTCTGTTTTGAAGGGTTTGATCTTTGGAAGCGTAAGGACTCTTGTAGAACACAAATACACAATAATGATAGGTATATAGCGAGTATATAAGACGTGGATGTTGAGGCCTTTGCCCATAAGCAAAGGTGGCTATGCAAGTAGCCCATCCGATAAAAGCGGCTTTGCCGTAAATCATAGATATGGTCAATGGAACCCTCTACATGACATTTAGAGGACGAACGGTAAGCAATCGTAGCCTTCAAGCATCTGATGGAACCATCGTAAGACTCCATAAAACTCCATAACAAAAAAAATGGTAATTTTTGAGAATGAAAAAAATATCAAATTAGAGAAAACAAAATATATACCAATACAAAGAATAGACAATATGTTGTTCTTTTCGTTCTTCAAGACTTTAGTGGACCAAGAAGTGGTCGTGCAAGTATGTTTTCCCTCTTTTAGTTACAGCGGAATGAAGTTACAAATTTGATATGGACATAGTTTTCGTGCATAGCATGTATGTTTTCTTTTTGTACATGTTCTAATTTGGTTTTAGTCTTATTGCGTTTCAGCAAAACATATTAAAAATTTTATTACTAACAACAGTTCTTTAAACATTCAATGTACGCCAGTTTGAATTGCTTTAATAATGGACAAAATCCAGTTAAAAAATGATATCGAAATAAAAGGTACTTTACAATCAGTAGACCAATTTCTAAATTTAAAGTTAGATAACATTTCTTGTACCAATGAAACCAAATATCCACATTTAACATCAGTGAGAAATATATTCATTAGAGGTTCCACGGTTAGATATGTTTATTTGAATAATAATATGGTTGATACTAACTTATTGCAAGACGCAACAAGAAGGGAAGCTATGAGTGATAAGAAATAATAATAGTAATACTAACTATGAAAAAGTAATCATTAAGATGTATAATAATGAATCCGGTTACGATTTGATATAGTATATATATATATGTAAATATGAATATAATAATATTAAAAAAGAGTTAATTAATTGAAGCAGTTGTAGTGAAATAATAATAAATAAGTGTCATATTACTTCTTAAACAGATATAAATACTAATTTTTGTTTCAACTTACGGTGACACCTTACTGTTTAACAGTTTTTTCGGGCAGTTAGCTTTAGAATGCCCCACTGCTTGGCAATATGAGCACGTCTTCTTTTTCTGCTTATATTTATTCCTCTTCTCCTTCATTGCCTCATCTTTGATGGGCACTAACACATATTTTTGTTTATTCCTATCTAGTATCTCAAGATTTTGACCATTTCCAAATGCCTCATTCAATTTTTCTTTATCTAGCTTCCACTGATGTTCTCCTTTAATTGACTCATCAATCTCCATCGATTGTAAAATTGATTCAATCAAGACATCTAGCTTATTCAGTTTATCCTTGTACTCCTGTATTATGGATACATTGTGGTCACCAGCGTTCCCTTCTTTACCTTTTTTACCATCACTAATATTTTGTTTGGCAATAATAATCTTGGCTAAAGTGTCCATGTATTTCGAATTTTGTAAAATCTCACGCTCATTTTCTGACATTTTCGTCACTGTGGCAGGTTGAGACCAGATACAATTTGATAACCACCAAGATTTCTTACTGGGCCTCTTCTTGCATCGTCTGTTCACTGTTGGCAGAGTTTCGTGTCTTGTGATTTTTCACTTGTTGCGAAAAAATTTGCGATGACCTGAAAAAAAATATTGGAAAATATCGAATCTGCGAATAGATTGTGCTGTGGTTTCCCCATTGATATACTGTAAACGGTGGTTGAAGATGGCTAGAAGAAGAAATAACAAGAAGAAAACATTTGGCGCTCGTGATGACACTAAGGCCACAAACCAATGGAACGATTTGGTAAAGGAAAATGAAAAATGGGAAAGCTATTATAAAAAATTAAATCTTCTTTCAGAAGATCAATGGGAAGCTTTCAAATCAAAATGTCAAGATCCTCTTCCATTAACTTTTAGAGTTACTGGCTCTAGAAAACATGCTAAAGAAGTCTTAAACTTGTTCAAGGAAAGACATTTGCCGAATTTGAACAATGTCACTTTTGAAGGTGAATTACTGAAAAACCCATTGGAACTGTCTTGGTACCCTCAAAACTTAGCTTGGCAATTAGATGTTCCAAAAACTGTAATTAGAAAGAACCCACAATTTGCAAAGACTCAGAGATTTTTGGTGTTGGAAAATCAAGTTGGTAACATATCAAGACAGGAAGCTGTCTCAATGATTCCACCAATCCTTTTAGAAGTTGAATCTCATCATAAAGTCTTAGATATGTGTGCTGCTCCAGGTTCCAAAACTGCACAATTACTAGAAAGTTTACATTCACAAGATGATGAACCAACAGGGTTTGTTATGGCCAATGATGCGGATCAAAGAAGATCACATCTTTTAGTTCATCAATTAAAGAGAATAAATAGTGCAAACCTTATTGTGGTGAATCATGATGCTCAATTTTTCCCACGTATTAAAGCAAATCCAAATTTAAATAATAGTAAGGCGAATATGGTAAAATTTGATAGGATATTATGTGATGTTCCTTGTTCAGGTGATGGTACCATGAGGAAAAATGTTAATGTTTGGAAAGATTGGAATACTCAAAGTGGTTTAGGATTACATCAAGTCCAATTAAATATTTTAAACAGAGGTTTAAATCTTTTGAAAAAAGGTGGTAGATTAGTCTATTCCACATGTTCATTGAACCCAACGGAAAACGAAGCTGTTGTTGCACAAGCATTAAGAAAATGGAGTGATCAAATCAGATTAGTTAACTGTGACGATAAATTACCAGGTTTAATTAGGAATCCAGGTATTCATCATTGGCCTGTAATTGATAGAAATATGGAAGAGAAAAATAAAGGTGATGAAGGTACTATTGAAAGTTGGTTCCCACCAAGCACCGATGAAGTTGAAAAATTCAATTTACAAAATTGTATTAGAGTTTACCCACATCAACAGAACACTGGTGGGTTTTTCATTACAGTTTTCGAAAAACTAGGTGAAGAGGATGTTGTTGCTACCAATAACACCGTCAATGAAAACAATAAAAGAGAAGCTGAATCAACTCCATTACCAGAGGAAACGGATAATAAAAAAACTAAAACTGATGATATTGCTCCACAAGACATTGAAAAGAAGGAGAAACTACCTCGTGACGCTAACGAAGAACCATTTGTTTTTGTAGATCCAAATCATGAAGCTATTAACTCTTGTTGGTCATTCTATGGAATTGATGATAAGTTTGAGAGAAATACTTGTTTAGTTCGTAACGCTACTGGTGAACCAACTAGAGTTATTTACACGGTTGCACCATGTTTAAGAGACATTATTCAAGCCAACGAAAATAGATTAAAGATCATTTATTCTGGTGTTAAATTATTTGTTTCACAAAGAAGTGATATTGAATGTTCTTGGAGGGTTCAGAGTGAATCTTTGCCAATTATGAAACATCATATGAGCAGTAATAGAATTATTGATTGTAAATTAGATATGTTAAAAGTTTTGTTGACTGATGCATTCCCAACATTTGAGACTTTAGAAAACCTAAATATCGATGCTAACTTTTTGAAGAGTATCAAAGAAATTCCCTCTGGTTGTGCGTTCATCAATGTTAATAGAGAAAATGACGATCAAGAGAACCTATTTTTGCCTGTTTGGAAAGGCACTAAGTGTATCAATTTAATGGTTTCCAAAGAAGATAGCCATGAATTATTGTACAGAGTTTTCAATATCGAAACATCCGCAAAGGACAAATCTAAGGAAAGAAAACCACAGCAAGAACATGCTGAAAGAGTGGCTGCTGAAAATGCTTCAACTAAAGCTGAAGAGAAAGCTGAAGAGAAAGCCGACCTGTAGGGTCATCCACATAGTAAATAATATAAAAGTGTATAATATTGTATGAAGTTGTATGAAATTGTATAAAATTCAAATATCTTCTTAAAATTTTGAAAAACACCAGATTTCCACAGTAAAAACATTCCAAAATTGTAAAATATCAAGCAGCACATTGATGAGATAATCTATCCACGTTATTGCAGTGGTTTTTATGAAAATGGATCATATTACTTTAACAGATTACCTTTTTGGTGAGAATGAGTTACATCAAAAAGCAAAAGAATTGATGCCTTGGGAACCAAAAACTTGCACTTATAATTTAGGGCCTAAACGTCAACAAATCTTTGCATGTAGGACACACAACAACATAGGGTTATGTTACTCATGTTCTATTAGGTGTCATACCAGCTGTGATTTAGTAGAATTGTTTACAAAGAGACATTTTACTTGTGACTGTGGAACTGAAAGGGACAGTAGAGTACAGCAAGATGATCAAATAAGATGTGAAGTCAGACAGAATAGCAACGATGATATTGCCGCCATGGACAACACATATAACCAAAATTATAAAGGACTTTTTTGCGACTGTCACCAAGAATACGACCCAGATTCCACTGCGATTATGTTACAATGTATTATGGGACTAGAATGTAATGAAGATTGGTACCATGATTATTGCATTCTTGGGCTGCCTATGGATGCAGTTCAACGTGATCAAAGTACTGAAGATGAATATGGTCAGCAGCTTATCGTCGGATTTCCGCCGTTAGACCAATTTGATGCATATATTTGTTGGAAATGTGTCAAAAGATATGAATACTATTTTAAGAGACTACTCTCACATGAATTAGCTGATAAATTATTCCATTGCAAAATAATGCATAGAAATGGAACTGAAAAAAATACAACCGGTGAAGGTGAAAAGAGTAGTTTTAATTCCAAAAGAGTCAGAGGCTCAGAAGATAGCGATGGAACGGAATATTCAATATTTCTTAAAGCAGACTATGGGAAAGTGTTGAAAGAAATACATGACAGTTTTACAAACCATAGTGATAAATTGTTTATCTTTTTAGATCAGATTGCGTCATTCTTGATGAATGATGAGCCTATATACGAACCAAATGAGGAAGATAAAGTAGTAAATAAAGAAGAAGATAGTGCTACCACTGATCTAACAACAAACTTGCTACAAAGGTCTATGAAAAGGGAAGATGCAGTACGTGGAATAGTCGCCTTTCGATCACTACAAGATAGGCTCAGTAGTTTTTTAAAACCATTTGCTAAAGACAACAAAGTAGTGAAAGAGGATGATATTAAAAAATTTTTCGAAACTCCGAATTAAATGGGCGAAAGCTTAAGTGCGGACAGCATTATTATAGATAACTTCACATCCCTGTTTATTTTCCTCCGTTTCCACATTCATGATCGACTCCAAGGTACATTATTTAAAGATACTAATATTCAGTCTTCATCTCAATACTTCATGTAAAAATAGCAAATCAATAAGAATAATGGCGCAACTCAGCACCAATTGTGGGAATAAATTACACAGATGCGAAAACGATACAAGCTTTGATCTAACATTTTCGTTTTAAACGCAGCGGCCCAAAAGATCATACAAAATACAATTAAAAATTTGGAATATTCTTACCCTTCAGATCATCTAACTTAGGACATAGTTTATGCGTCTAGAAGGCATTTCTCACCAAAAGCACATTGATTCAATAACATGGTCACCAACCTCATATGTAGATTAGAAGTTCTTTGATGGTATTTAAGTAGTCCCTTCACCAAAATAATAACTAGACGAAAAATATTACTGATACCTGTCGATACTTCCCCTTCCTGCTTTAATGTTTTTAGGAATTTTTACGGATGCAGCAAATGGCAAAATTACTTTATTTGAAAAAGCTGTAGATTTTATAAAGATATACCAAATTAGATGCTGAAACTTTGATTACGGACTTTTGCCATTTACTGTTATTCGCAATGCATATATAAAATTCAAAAATAACTATGCATGTCTGAAAGCTTGCCTTTCTTTCTCTTTGAATACAACCTCGTAAACACACCAATTGTAATTGGGAGAAAGCGTAGTAAAACACTACAAAGATGTTGTTATAACGGATGGAATCGAAAAGTCGGAAAATATTCGCATTATTCTCAGGTGGTTGCGGAACCTCGGGAAAAAATTGAAATGCATGCATCATACAAGAGTATACCATATTTGAATATTACGTTGATGAAGTTTGATCAAGCAATCAACAATAAAACTGCTGCACTACTGCAAGGAGAAAGCAAGACCTAAATAGAATGCATTTTTTGTACGATATATAACATTACATGCTAGAAAAAAATATTAAAGCGGAAGACAACATATACGTTCTTAAGCTAAATAGTAATACCCTTGCTTGCATTTCTCTTTATGTATAAATCTTTTTGATCATGTATTCTTTTAACAATTACCTCTTTAGTTAAGTAATTACTAAAATCATCTTTATTTGTGCTAATCAACATTTCCGAATCAATCCTTAATACTTTGGAGAATTTACCCTCAATATTTTCTATGGAAGGCTCGATAATGATACCATCAACGTATTTACAACTCAAAATACTAAGACATCTTTCCTTTAGTGTCATGAAATTATCCTCAGTGTCCACTAAGCCAACTATAATCTTTAAATCTGTATTTAATCTTTTGGCGATTGCTATTTGTTCGATGTGACCAACGTGGAAAAGGTCAAAGTTACCCCATAAAAGAAGACTTTCCATTGAATTAAAATTATAAACTTCACTTTTCACTAATATATTATTGATATCTTTCTCGAAAACATAAGAATAATGTGAGAAGCCGTCTTCACCAAGGGAATAGAAATTTAATTCTTCAATAGTTGGATGATAATTTTCATGGCAACGTGTCCCAGTTAGCATTCTATGAATAATATCAGTGGTACTCACACCGTATGTTCTCTTAACCACTTTGAAACGGCCTATATCCTTCATCAACTGATAGCAGTCGTTACCATCGGCATCAGTGGTAATATCGTCACCATGTACTACATATTGACAATTATACTTATCTAACCATTCCTTCTCGGTTACATATGGTGCATCCTCCACGACGGCAGTGCACCATTTGATAGCCCTGACGTGTTCGTAGCGTTCCCTTGTCTGCATAACAGTGGGTCCCTTATTGAACTCGATTGCTTCATCTGTATGTATACCGCAGTATAATTCACCTTCAGACGGTATTTTTACAGTTCTTCTGGCTTGCAAAATGGCACCGCAATGACCGTGGTGCGTGAAGTCAAAACAGCCGTCAATCCAGACTTTGTTTTCACTCAGATTGGCGGTCATGTCTGCGTTCGTCACTGTTAAGTCGCGATGTGTTGGAGATTTGTGTTTTGGTTCTAAATCTACTCGAAAAATTTTTGAAATGTAAACAAAGAAACGAAAAAGATGACATGCGTTTAAAGCACCACTTCTGATATACTATAAAGCGGTTGTTATATTTAACGTTTGTTCAAGGACTCCTGGTAGAGTTTCCAACTGGGGCCCTTTTCAGAATCAGTAACGTAGACAAACTGGACACCATGTTTCTCTACATCTCTGTTTCTGCCTTCATCGTCGAACAGACAAATGGAGTGGTTCTCCAACTTGCTATGTCCATAAAGTGTCCTTAGTGCATCAGATAGGTGGCCTACTTTACTTCTTTCACCCCATTCACTGGCATCAAATAGTTTCTTAAATGGTACCAAGTTACCGTTGTATCTTACATGGAATACATCCATCAATTCTTTAGCAATTTCTGGTGCCCAAGTTCTTGATGCAGAAACGATCTTAGCGTCATTATCTTTCAAGTCCATAATAATTCTAGGTATATCCTTATACAGACTTAGTTTGAAGCCTCGAGAATCAATAACAGTTAACACCTCACCGTTACTGCTTTTCACAGGTTGGAAAGGAGGATATAAATGCGTATCGCAATAGCAAGGCCAGACGGTGTAATCTAAATCAAACGCTGCAATTTCAGGATATTCGATGGTCATTTTAACAACGATGTAGTACTGATACTAAATACTAGCAAGTTTTTTTTTTCAAATTCATAAAAAAAAATTCATATATTAAATAAAATACGTAATAGTGTGAATATTTGTAACTCAAATAAAAACGTATAGATTATCGGCTGATGTCAGATGTTGCGTTATTATGTATCATAGCTAGTAGAACTTAATTGTGGTTATAGCAACATATTCTTGTTATTTCATGTTGGGCAGAAAAGACTAGATAGGGCCTCAATGTAATTAGACATCTTAAACCACAAGAATTTGATAATAAGTCAATAATGAAGAGTCTTTACTAGATCCTTTTGTTCTCAAATGCTTGACTTCGGATTTTGTCGAGCGGTCAATACGCTTTCGATGGGGGACTCAAAATACCAAGGGATAACAAAGTTTACAATGCTTGTTCAAAATAGGTATCTCTTATGCAAATTATAATTATATAGAATAGAGGGCCATTCTTTAAATTAGGTTTTGTTTCTAGTATGTTGCGTTTTCATAATCTTTCATCCGATTATGGAAGTTTTAGAACGTGAAATAGCTTCCACTTGCTTCACAACTCCAATAATAAATGATAAAGTAATGAGAGTGTAACAATTAGTTATTTCTATCATTTTCGTTTTTTTCTTTAACTTAATAAGCAGACAAAATCTTAGGTACAATGATAAACTCGTTTTTCCGTTCTACATCTTCACACTAATCATAAAAAAACGTTATTTCCAATTCAGTAAAATACAAAAATATTAAATAAAAATATATTGTGGGTATGTTAAAGTGGCTTTTTGAAGTTATTTTGATGGTATGAACCCTCTGTCTTTGGTGAAGTTATCAGGTTGCCAACAACCCTTCATGAATAAGCTCCACCGTTTAAAACGTTTAAAGTATTGTATATCAGATTCGGGCAGTGGAAGCGCAGACAACTATTATTAGTATATAATAGTTAAAACAGATGGATCTTTGAACTAATAAGATCACTTATATCAGAATCAGAATCAG